>JALMLS010000391.1:0-66065 GCA_038496445.1 Trichosphaerium sp. ATCC 40318 | reverse complement strand
TTCTCTACCATTTCTAGAATATCTGGGTTATCTTTTGAAAGACCTTTACATGCTTCAAGAAGTTTAGGCTTGTGATCTTTAATATGATGCAAAACAAGCTTAAAGTTTACTGGACACATAGTTATGCGTTACAGCTATTGTTTCATCTACATTTAATACCAAATGCCAAAAACAGAAGGTATAAACATAACTTCTCCTAAACATCAAGAGTAAGTTTGTTGGACCCAAATAAAAAAATAAAATTTCGTAAGAAAAAAGTAGGATGTATACCTGGGTTAACAATACATTCGTAAGGAGGGTTAGCCTCATCATAGTGGTCTACAAACCATTTCATAACTGTACGAGGACTCTATAAATATTTTAAAGGTTGGTCTAGCATAACCTCTCAATGTGTATTCTCCTTCTCTTTCAACTCCTTTAAAAAAATTAGAAAGAAAATATAAAAAACGAACGTTGTGCAAAAAACCAACTACCTGGTGGCGTTCTCATTGGTGGATATAACACGAACTTCTTCCTACCGTGTAAGACTGCATTCCAAGCTCCTGTACAATCAGGATCTTGATGAAAAGTTGAGCCTAGTGAGTTGTAAGGACTTTGTAAATTTAGTATCATATTCCGTTCTATTAACATACCTGAACGTGGTGCTCCTAGTAGCAGCCAGCGCCACCCAGGCCTACTCTCATTTGAATACGACAGCAGGTCTTCAGCGAAATATTTAGGCATCTAAAACGTTAGATATACTCCCAGGAGGTCATAACTAGTACCTCATACTTTGAAGGTAGTGTTTCTTCTGGGCAACCTTGAAAGGAAATAATTAGCCTTAACCAACCAAGTAAGAGCCAAACCTGATGTAGAATTGAACACTTTTGGGCTCGATTTCTTTTTGCATCCTGGACCATGGAAGTGCTCTAAAGTAAAGTTTAGGTAAGTGTTTAAACAATTAAAATCAATTGTTATCAACCCTTTAAACTTACCACTATGAGTGTAAAAGTGGTCATACTTGATGCCGTCCTCATATTTCTAGTTGCGTTATAATCAATACAGGAAGAGGAAAAAAAAAAAGCGAGAAAAAGAACATACCAACCCTGCCATAATCCTTTTGTATTTCATAGTAATTTTATCCATAGTCCATTCATTATTAGCTGGCCAACTTTTTTATTTTCTTTAGCGTTCGGGCGAACCATATAAAATTTTCGCAAAGAACGTACTCACTAATAACATCTGTTATAATAACAGGCTTCAGAGGGCGTTCATAAGTCGATCTAAAAAGAACACTATGAACAACAAAAAAATAATGAAAAAAAAAAATCACGTGATCAATAAAAAAAAATTGTTGTGAGTGAAAATGTGTTACTCGTGTACCTGAATTCTTTAAGGCTTAGGTTTGATCTGCGTTCTACATTATCACGTTCTATAATACAAATAAATGTAAGTTGAACAGTAATTCACTTGCACTTTTTTGAGCGGAATAGGGATAAATAATGTTCCGCAGAAGTTTTTTTCTGTGGTCTTTGTTCTTATCAAAAAATACACGTACCAAGCCATGGAGTCATATCTACAGAATCAAATAACCACTCATTGTATAGCACATCTGAGTATATACCTAATTGCACTAAGAATCGAATGAATGGTAAGCATGTAACCTTTTGACAAGGTAGTTTTTGTTTGGGTATCTCTGCGTAGTACTAGCTTCCATGATATGTTTTCTTCTCCTTTGACGGTTTCTCCCGGCATATCGTAGTAAATACGCTTCCAGAGCGCGTTTGTGCTTCCAAATGCGAAAAACATTGAGCTTACGTTACCTTAGGCGTAATTTTAACGTCAAGTTATGAAGAATGGATTCTAGCGTACTAACGGCAACTAAATCCTTCGCGCCGAGGTAACTAGATAGATTTAAGCATAAACAACAGTTTGTAGTACGAACTTGAGAATGGCGAGAATGCTAACATCTTCTAGAACAGCAAATAACCCCAAACTGGCGTTACGCACACTATACGAGCTTGACAGGTCTGTAAATACATTTCCAAGCGGCTTCACTCCATACGGGTGCGTTGGTCGAAACTTTAGTTTTGTGGCGCTATCACACTCGATGTCGCACCGACGCGCCATTGTCCGTAGAAAATACGCTAGTTTGGGTGTCAAAAACGAGCTAACTTAACATCTCCATAAGTCAGTCTTATTCTGGATTTGCGTTGCAGTACTAGAAACAAAACAAGATCCGAACAACATGGAACAACTCGTTGATGCGTTTTCAGCCGTATACCATCCGTTCTGGGTGATTACTCTCGCACTGGGCTTAGTACTTTATCTAGTCTTTAGAACGGATCTCCTAGTTTATATAATGGTCACCAAGTACAGGTACGCCTACCACCGAAGTTTAACAACTCGGTACAAAAAAAAACAGTTGGGTTTGATTCATCCGCTGTTAACTCCAACAAACGTCATCTTGTTTCGTCATAGGCGTTTAAAACTGCTCAGATTGACCCTTCAAAAGCCCATCAATCTGCGGTAGTCTCTTTTTTTTGATTTTTTGTTGAAAAGTCTTTTCCAACTCGCAACTTACACCACCTTATTGCTCTTTAGATGGATAATAACGTGTTTTATTCTATTGCCGTTATCGTCTTTTTTCGACTGTTTGTGGTTTTTAACTCACTCTTTTCGACGCTACGCTATCAGTAATGAAGCAGAACACTAGTACGAATAACCTCTAGCATGTTTGGTACTAAAAGAGTACTTAGTAAGCGAGTTCAAGGCGTTTGCGATCAAGTGAAGCAATGGAATAAATCAAAACAAGACAAGAAGATGTGTACCAACCGTGGTTGGGAGTCAATGGTACGTTTTAGAGCATCCCATTTCAACAAACTTTTCGCACTTCCTCATTTCGAAATAAAACGTCAAAAAAACATCTTAACTTTTTACGTTTTAATAAACTATAGAGCCCACGGTTTGCTGTTTATAAAAAGAAGCTCAACAAGATTAATATCCCACTGAATTCAATTGTACACCTCGATGAGACAAATCAACGCGTACGCGTTGAGCCACAAGGTACCCATTTTAGTCTTTTTTCATTTTTGGTTCCTTTTGTGCGTTTGTCATTGAAGCGTTTTTTTCACAAAAGCAATGGCGCTGTGCACTACACTAAGTGCTTATTATCATCTACTTTATATTGATTATTTATCCTAGTTAACATGGGCCAAATATCCGCTTATCTAATCCCGCGTGGGTACGTTTTAGAAAAAGTATTTTGAACTGATATTTAAAAAAAATGAAAAGCAAGCTGTCGTTCGGGAGAGTTATAATCCCGTTATGCTATTACAACAAATTTTAAAAGACGAAGCTAATTCAATACCTTTAAACTCACGTTGAGCTTCCTCGGGATTTTTATTCCCGATGGAACATGTGCACTATCACATTCAAGATTTTTTAACGTGCCCAAAAACCCAAACTAATTTTCCGCTTTAACTTTAGTTGGACGCTTCCTGTAACACCTGAACTTGATGACTTGACTGTTGGTGGGTTATTGATGGGGTTTGGTATAGAAACATCTTCTCATAAATACGGTTTGTTTCAACACATATGCCACAGATACGAAGTTATCCTAGCAGATGGCTCTACTGGTACTTTTAAAAAAAAACATGTGACAAAAGAAGGCTTGCTTTATAATCCGGGATTTTAGTTTTTGCATCCAAAAAAGAGAACCCTGAGCTATTCTACGCATTGCCGTGGTCCCACGGAACTTTAGGTACACTTTAAAATGAACATCAGCTAAAAAATTTCTCAAACTTTTGGAAACTGTTTTTTTATCAAAAACGAGACGATTTAATCTTACATGCGCCCTAGGCTTTATTGCAAGCGTAGAGCTTATGATTGTACCGTGTAAAAAATACGTCCACATTAAATACACCCCATTCCACGACAAAAAAGCCTACATTGACGCATTCGCAAAGGTACAACATAAAAATAATAAAAAGACATTTATTCCGGAATAACTCGCGTATTTCTGGGTTTCGCACGTGATTTTTGTATTGACAATCACGTTTTACCCTAACATTGTCACCAAATGAACTTACAACAATTTTCCCAGGCTAGCAATAACACTGACAATGACTTTGTTGAAATGCTCGCGTACTCACCAAATGAAGCTGTATTGATGATTTCAAACTATGTTGACGAACCAAATGGTCCCGTTAATAGTATTGGATTATGGTACAAGCCATGGTTTTACACTCACGTAGCAGGTACGCTCAAATTGAAACGCATTAGAGTAGCGGTAATCTCATTTGATTTTTTAGAGTTTTTGAAAACAGGACAATACGAAGAATACCTACCACTTCGTGATTATTACCACCGACATACCAGAAGTCTATTTTGGGAATTAGAGGTTCGAAGGTTTTTTTGACACTTTGTTAAAAATCTGACAATGAGAAAAAACTAGGATATTATTCCATTTGGTAATCATATTTTATTCCGTTTATTCTTTGGTTGGATGGTCCCTCCAAAAATCAACTTGCTCAAGATGACAAGAACTAAGGCCCTTACAAAACTTTATGAAGATAACCACGTGATACAGGTAAGAAATTAAGAAAAAACAAATTGCAGTTTGAAAAGTGAGTTGTTGATGATAAAAAAGGATATGATCATTCCGATCTCGACACTTGATCAAGGACTCGAACTCATGGATGATGTTTGGCGTGTTTATCCTTTATGGCTTTGCCCATGTAGAGTTTTTAAATCAGAACTTCGCGGTTTTGTACGCAACACATTCTTTTTTTTCGTATGAGTAAAGAACTAGTCAATTTCTTTGATTGCTTGACAATACTTAAACCAAGCACCATTAACATAAAATTAGGTAAATCCCGCTTCTAGTGGTGAAGAAATGTTTGTAGACGTTGGTGTCTATGGTGTTCCAAGTGCACCTGTACGCTTTCGAGTGATTTTATTTCACTAGCTAGCTAACTGAAAAATAGAATTTTCACGCCATGAACACTCATAAAATTGTTGAAAAGTTCGTACGCGATAAAGAAGGTTTCCAGGCATTGTATGCAGATACATACATGAGTTTGGAAGAATTTCAAGAAATGTTCGACCATACTCTTTACAAAAAGTTGCGTAAGCAAAATAACAACGAAAGAGCATTCCCTGACGTGTATACCAAAGTCAATAAGAATGCACGTGAGTAATTTCAATGACTTATTTTTTTGTTGGCAATGAATCGACTAGCATATGAATAAACAGTGATCTCCATAAGCGTTTACCGTTGTTATTATCGCAATTTGATTATTTTGAGGAGAATTCTCGCGTGTTGTTTGACACAAAGTCGCGAAGTTTCGTTTTTGCTGTTTTTTGCGTTAAACGAAAACATTCAGAGTTCAAGTGACAAACATGCTCCGCACAATTACACGGCAAGGTACTCGCCTTACTTACAGATCAACTGCTACGACTCAAAAACGTTCAGTCGCTACTGAGGGTTTCAAGGCGCGTATACGCGAAAAATACGCCCGCTTACACGTACCGCTAGGCATCAGATATTATTATCAACAAAACGCAAACTCCAAAACCAAAGCTAGCAAACAAAGACCTAGTGTTCGGTAAAACCTTTACTGACCATATGCTCTCCGTACGGCAAACATTGTCTGAAACAACCCAACAATCCAACTAATTATGCTCCCCTCAGGTTGATTGGAACACTAACTCAGGTTGGGCGAAGCCTGTAATTGGTACGGAGGGAACAAGCATTTAACGTTTTAACGCGCTATAGAACCTTATGGCAATATTTCAATCTCCCCAGCAGCTGTTGGACTTCACTACGCCCTCCAAGTGCGTTTTACTCTTTAATCGATTTTGTACTGACGAATTCGCAGTGTTTCGAAGGAATGAAAGCATACAAGGACTCAAAAGGAAACGTTAGAATGTTTCGGTACGATAAACTACAAAAAACGACAAAATAACGTCTAATAAACCTCTACAGCCCTCTAGAAAACATGATTCGTATGTCTACTTCCATGGAGAGACTAGCTATGCCTGTACGTTAAAAAGGCCAAGAAATTACTCCAAAAACTTTTCGCTTTTGTTTTTCTCTGTTTTTTGGACTCACGCAATTTCTTTGATATTCTGACGCATCCACTCCTTAGGCACTCCCACCTACAGAGTTTTTGGAGTGTATCAAAACTTTGATTCGTTTGGATGAGTCATTCATTCCTACAGAGCGTGGTTACTCCCTCTACATAAGACCTATGGCCTTGGCAACAACAGTACGCATTTGTGAAACTCATATTTCACTGTACAACGCTTTTTTTGACTGTTTCCTTAGCCTAGTGTTATGGTTAAGCGTGCTGATGATACACGTCTTATGTGTCTTCTATCCCCTGTTGGTACGTTCTATTATTCATTTACGCTAGTATTCATTGTTGATAAGGACCATACTACGCCACAGGCTTCAAGCCAGTCGCTTTATATGCTGATCCAGTAAGTCAATACTTTAACAGGCCGTTAGCTTATGTGATACTTTAGGTCAATGTCAGAGCTTTCCCAGGTGGTACTGGAAACTACAAAATCGGCGGGTGAGTGTAAACAAGTCCTGATCTTTTTTGTATTTTTTTTTACATTTCATACAATGTCTTGTTTATGTTTGTATTTAGTAACTACGGCCCTGGAATCCTTCCTGCTGAGAATGCAATTGCAAAGGGTTACGGACAAATCTTGTGGTTGCTCAATGATGAAGTAACAGAGGTTGGTACAATGAACTTATTTATGCTTTGGACAAACCCAGAAGGTGAGTGTAGAATGACTAGTGAAGGTTTAAAATCTAATATACCCGCAGGAGAGAAAGAACTTATCACAGCACCTTTGGATGGCACTATCCTTCCTGGTATGTGGATACCGGGCATTGTTTTCAAATCATGGAATTCGATTCAATCTTTTTTTTTCCACGATTTTGGTTGTTTGACTTATTTGATTCTAGGTGTTACCAGAAAATCCATTATTGAGTTGGCAAAGAGTTGGGGAGAATTTAAAGTATCCGAAAAAACATTTACAATGACCCAAGTAGTGGAAGCTCTAAAGGAAAACAGAGTATGTAGTTGTTATTCTTTGGTTTTTTTTTAACGAATTTTCCTACTTTTCTCTTACAATTATCAAAAGGTCAATGAAATATTTGGAGCTGGTACTGCAGCTATTGTAACTCCTGTAAACAAAATATTCTACAAAGGCACTGTACGTCATTTTTACAAGCACACCACAAAAGTCACAAACTTGTCTTTTCTTTCAAGTTGATTGTTTTCTTAAATTAAATCTCTCTTAGGACTATGAGATCCCTATCAATGCTGAAAAGGGTGCTGGTGAATTAACCACAAGGTGCTTGAATACTCTAATGGATATTCAATACGGAGAACAAGAACACGAGGACTGGTCTGTAGTCGTTTAAAAACAAACAGTGCGACAAAACTGTTCTTTGTAAGAATTCCAAAACACAACCTGAACGTACAAAAGAAAATACCTAAAGAGGTGTTTCTACGATATGTGCTCTGTATACATACATACTTTGTATTGCGAATATTAATCGTATAACGAAGTAATAAAACAATCAAAAAAAAAAAAATATGGCGGTCACTTTGTTGGCAGTTTACAAGTGTACCCGAAAGACTAGCGCAATTTATTAGTCACGTTCTAGAACACAACATTGTGCGACACAGTCGCCATTCCTTTGCTAACGTCTTGTATTCTTTGTGTTGCTGTTCTGAGAGAATGCGTTCTTCCTACTTTTTTAGGTGTTAAGAGAATGTAGTGCCACTTTTTATTGTTTCTAATACATTACAACACATCCACCATGAATCAAAACCCAGAACAACCACTTATTAAGTACGTGATAGTTGTACAACGGATTCTAGTTTGTTGTTTATTTCCACATCGTTTAAACGTATCAAAACCCCTATTAACGTTGGTACAGTAACCAACAACAGCCACAACCATACTCTCAACCAGGTTACAATCCACAACCAGGTTATGATCAACAAAGTTATAATCCACAACAGCCAGGGTACCAAACCCCATATCAACAAGGTGCGTAGTTAAAAAGGAGGAAAGCGCGTAATTTTTTTTCCTAGATGGGTATGCACCACCGCAACCGCAGCCAGGTATGGGCTCATCACAACCGTACCAACCGCAACCGTACCAAGCACAACCAGTTCAACCCGCAGTTGTCCAACCAGTACAACATACTGTCGTAATGAGCACAAACTTGGGACATTCGTACGTAACGAACTAAATAAGGGTTTTTAGCCTGCCCTTTTACCCTTTTTTGCGAAAGATTAACAAACCTCTTTTTAGCCCTTGTGGTATGACTTGTCCAAAGTGTCAAGCTTCTATCATTACATCCACACGAAAAGAAGGAGGTATTTTCATGTGGATACTTGTTGCCGTTATGTTCTTTGTACGCGTTTGAATTAATTGCCTTTTATTGTTTTTTTTTTGCTTATGTTTGTAGGTTGGTTTATGGCCTTGCTGCTTGATTCCTTTCTGTGTAGATGGTTGCAAAGATACTATACATACCTGTCCAAACTGCCACGCTAATTTAGGCGTTGTTAAACACATGTAACCAACATTTCGGTTTGTATGTTTTTGTGACAGAAGAACTGAGAAAAAAACACTCGTACCCCTTTTTATCGCGTAGACGTTATTAGCAAGCACTTTTTTGGTGGGAAACTTATTTGGTTGTAAAATCAATAATTGTACATAAATACTATCAATTTTAAGGTTTGTTCATTGCACATAAGTCCGTAGAACTGTCTTACACAGAATAGGAGTTACGCTTCAACTACAAGAATTCTTGACTAACAAGGACTTTCCCGGAGATTTATCAGTCATATTTTCAAAACATAAACAACAATGAAGCTCATCCTTCTTTTTATTGCTCTCGTAGCTATTACTGCTGCTGCACGCAAAAACGAGGTCATTCGTGACACTGCTTTCAGAGCTAGCACTAAATGTACGACAAACTTGAAAACTATGTGCACTTTTCTTACCTACTTTTGTATTAGTTGAACACATCACTGAGCCTCTTCCTCATACATACCTCAAGGTACACGATAACGATTTTACTCGTTTTCGGAAATACAACTTACGCGTAATTTAGCCTGAGGATTTGCCAACAGAGTTGGACTGGAGAAACGTCAAAGGAAAGAACTTTTTATCAACCACACGTAATCAACACATCCCACAATACTGCGGTTCATGCTGGGCTATGGGCTCCACATCTGCTCTAGCTGACAGAATCAATATCAAACGTGGTGGTGCTTGGCCAAGCGCTTACTTGAGCGTACAACACGTTCTTGACTGTGCTGATGCTGGAAGTTGCCAAGGAGGTGACGACATCCCTGTGTACGCGTTTTAAACAGAAATTACGCTTTTCTATCTTTACTATGCTCAAAATCGCTTATAAACGTTGTAGATACCACTACGCCCACGAGCACGGTATCCCAGATGAGACTTGTAACAACTACCAAGCCAAAAATCAACAATGCGATAAATTCAACCAATGCGGTACTTGCGGCCACGACGGTACATGTTATCAACTCAGAAACTACACTCTTTACAAAGTCGGCGATTACGGAAGGGTTGTTGGTGAACACAACATGATGGCAGAAATTGCTGCTCGTGGACCAATCTCATGCGGTATTATGGCCACTGACGAACTAGAGAAATACACAGGTGGTATCTTTGAGGAATACGAATTGTTCCCACAAATAAACCATATCGTAAGTGTTATTGGATGGGGTGTAGAAAAGGGAACCAACTTCTGGATTGGTACGTTTTTATTTTGAACCAAAAAACCCTCAAACAAGTGGCAGTAGCCAAGTGCAACTCATGGGCTTTGATGACAGCCACTGCTTGCTTTTTTTGGGCTTGTTTTTTTGCAATGTTTTGAGAGGAATTGTACTGACGGTTTTATTTAGTTCGTAACAGCTGGGGATCTCCTTGGGGTGAAGATGGTTTCTTCAGAATTGTCCGTGGACCTAATGCTAACAACCTTGCCATTGAGACTGAATGTGGTTTCGGTGTTCCAATTAACTTTTAAATTGGACTAAACGCATAAATGCAAAGTTGCCCTAGCAACTCAAAAATAAATTTTTAATTTAATTTGTCAATTGTTTTGCTTTGTTTGCAAACACTGGTGAGAAAACGAACTACACGTGTTGTTTAAAGCGTGCATTATTGAAAAAACTAAAAATGGCTTGTATGCAAGACAGACTGAGTCGATTAGGGCCGCGGCTTGCACTATTTGAAGCAAACAAGTCACGGCTCAATAGCATAGTTGGTTATTGCGCCCGCCTAGTAAGCGGGAGGTCCTGGGTTCGACTCCCAGTTGAGCCTTTTTTGCACTAGTGGGGCGATGTTTGTTTTTTACGTACTGTTAATTGACTAGCGTTTTGACTTTGTGTAAAAAAAAACTTTTGTGCTTTTTGTAAACGTATTTGTACTGAACGCTTGCCTGTAAATTTGAGTGGTTGTTGCGATGGCATACACCGTAAACGTAGCTCTAATGGAGCAAGAGCGCCTACAAAATCGCCTGCTGTTAAAACAACAAGAGTTGGCGGCTTTGGAGGCTAAATTGTCTACAGCGGAAAGCGGGTACGCTGACACGTATCAAGGGTTGGTAATTTAACCTTTTGTAGCGACGAGACTGCACCACAAGCTAAAAAGGACCCAGAAGTGTCAGAACTTCAAGGGAGTATTAAAGAGCTACTTCAATTCGAACGCGTGCGCCATAAATTCTACTTCTGTTTTTATTTCGCTCAGAATTCATAGGTTCTGACTGAAAAGGCAGAATTACAACCTACAGAACAAGCAGAACTACGTGAGAAGTATTTAACGTGCGACACTATAACTTTTGCCGTTGACACTTCATCTTTTTGGAAAAACTAGCACAAGTTGGCTCTAATTTAACCCTACAGAGCTATGGAGAAGCTTAAATATGCATCAAATCTATTAGATACTAAATCAACACGCATTGTATTATTGAACAAGAATCTTGAGCTTGCCAATGGTGAAGTAGCTAAAAGAAATGATGAAATGTTTCAAATGATGAAAAATAGCAATGAGAAGAAGGTATCTTTTTTTTTCCATTTTTCTCGGTTTTATCACGTGTTTTTTTTGTTTATTCATTTATATGGGTTTTTAGGAGGAAATAAAGAATCTGAAACGTCAGATTGAAACTCAACAAGAGGAGCTTCAACTGAGTAAAGAGTATGTTTCTTTTTTTTTTTGTACAACAAAAGTCATGGCTTGTTTCTCAGTTCCTATGACTTAGACGACTACACGAGACGATGGAAAAATATAGAACAGCGCAAGCTATTGCTGATAAGGTATCATCTCAGGCCAAAGCAAATAATGCTGAATTAAAAAGAGTACGTCCAAGATTGTAATATTTGAAGGTTGTCAAAAAAGTCATTTCCTTTTTTCCGTCTACGACACTTTTAAGTTTTTTGGTTTAATTCGTTCAAAAGAACAGAGAGCTATTACGTACTGCTACTACAAAGAGTGATATGTTCGAAGGACAAGTTGAGAACCAACAGCAGGAACTTCTTCGACTTCAAAGGTTGTTAGCTGGAAAAAAGACAAGGTCCAGTCGTAGCAGTGAGCGTGAGCGAGAGCATCGTGAAAAGTTAGAAGCGCTAGCTATGGAACTTATAGCGAAAGATTTAGAGCTTGGGACACTTAAGGAAGTCATTGAAGGACATGAAATGACAAGAGCAGTAAGTTCTTCAAGCACCAAGGCTTATTTCCTTCGAAATTTTGTTTTTTTCTTTTTTGTAGTTGAACCTCTTCTGTTGCCAAAACCTTGAAGAGACTATCTATATACCTCTCGTTGTGCTTATAAGCTGAAAATTATATAGAACTTAGTTGAGCAAATCAAAGAAATGACTGAAAAAGTGAAACAAGTTGATACAGTTATAACTATCAAAGTACGTTGTGCTTCACTTTTCTACTAGTATTTATAAGTGCGAATATGATGTAACTTATTCTTTGCTGTAGGAAGGAAAGAACGAGCAGTTAATACAAGCTGTAAAGTCTCTTAAAACAGCATACGAAAACGTAAGATGTGAAGCTGATGCAGCAATTGGAGAGCGTACTGCTTTATTAAAAACGAACGCAAACAATGACTCTGAGAGGAAAATACTTATTGAGCGTGTTAAAAATCTTACTGGTGAGCTTCGTATAAAGCAAGAACATATAAATACAACACAACAAGCTTTTGATAAGAAGATGAAAGAACTTATTTCAAATAATGAGATTCTTGAAGGTCATAATAAGATTGTTAGTAGAGACTTTGCAAGACTACGTAAGGAGTCTGAGAATAAGACACAGCAATTACAAGATCTTAATATGAAGCTTCGTCAAGCACGTGAAAGGCATGAGGGAATAGCAAAGAAGCTTGAGGAGCATATTAAGAGATTGGATAGCGAGAAAAAACCAAAAGGAAAGAAAACGAAGAAGTCTTCTTCTAAGAAACTTAATGATGGTGAAGATAATGTGGCTACACTAGAAAGGATTCAGGATCTTGAGAGGAATGTTGAAATGTATAAGGAAGCGAGTAATGCTCATCAATCTCATAACGTCTTTTTGACAACTGAAGTAAGTGATTTTTTTTTGGTTTTTTTTTCTTGGTTTGCCTTGTCTTATTGTTTCTTCGACTTTTTAATCTTGATTAGCTTGGACGTGTTGAAGATGAGAAACGCATGGAGCTTGAGATAAAGGAAAACACTATAAAGCGTCTACAATCTGAGCTTGAAGGAAGTGGTAGAAACTATAATCTAGGCAATGAAGATATTCAAAGTCAACTCGAGTTTTTACTTAAAGAGTATGCTCTCACTTTATTTTTGATAAAGTTATATATTCTCATGTTGTTTTAGGTACTTCTTCAGTGTCGCTCTAAACATTAAAATGAGCGAAGCAGAAGCCGGCAAATTCTCTAATATCAACCTTCATGAATTATATGATCAAGCACCTAAACCAAAAGTACGTGATATATTTTTGTTAAGAACACAAAACTCACGTGGAAAAACAAGTGTTTGTACTCTGTGTTTGAGAAAAACATTTTATTTTATGCGATTACCACCCTACTCTGTTTTTGAATGAAAACCAATTTTTCGCGTATCTCGCCTCCACCTACGGTTCTATCACGTGTTTTTTTTGAAAAATCCATTTATTGTTGATTATTAACGGGTTGTAACTTCTTTAGGGTAATGTTACAGAAACCATTAGGCTGTGGCCAGAGTGGATACGAAAGAAAATGGCGTCAAAATGAATCACATATCCATAGCTATGACGGACACGATTTTTTTCATTTTTCTTTGTCAACAACACCTCCCACCAAACACAACTTGTAAATTAGAAAATACTTCACAAAATATCAATGACGTGTGATGCATCTGCTGCTAATTTTTTTTGCCTTGTTTATCCACTAAAAAAATGAATACAGTATCCTTCAATAAGCGATTCTTTGAGTGTAACTATAGTAATTTTCACTAACACAGTAATTCTAATCTTCAGCATAACATTACCTGTGGATGAACGTAGTTATGCTTCAGTGAAGCTGAACTGTAGTTTGACTTAGGCTAAAGCACGTTTTTAGCCTAAAAATATGTCAAGTACAAACATTTGTTATTTTATTATCAAAGCAACAATACACCTAAGAATATAAAACAATGAGAGCGATAAAATCTGTAATCGTTGGAGATAACGCTGTTGGAAAAACTTGTATGCTCATAGCCTTTACCACCAACACGATGCCTGTTGACAATATACCGACAGTACGTACGTCAGCATAACAGCGCTCACCAATCTTGATGTATAAATTGTTCCTTACGTGGCTTCAGGTGTTTAATAGTTACTCTGCCAAAGTTATGGTTAACGGTCATCCAGTCAATCTCGGAATATGGGATACTGCTGGTCAAGCAGACTATGACAAATTAAGACCTTTATCGTACCCTGATACGGAAGTGTTCTTAATATGTTTCTCAGTTGTTGCTCCGTCATCTTTTGAAAACGTACGAGAAAAGGCACGTGAAACTTTAGTTTTCATGAAACAGCTTTTTTTTTCTATGTTTGTTACTTACGTCCTCATCTAGTGGCTTCCAGAGGTGGCTCATCATTGTCCCGATATCCCAATCATATTAGTTGGCACTAAGATAGATCTCAGAGACAAAGAAACAACTATAAATAAGCTTGCTGAAAAGAAACAAGCACCAATATCATTTGAACAAGGAACTACAATGGCACAAAGTATTGGAGCAGTGAAATACCTTGAATGTTCGTCTTTCACACAGGTCGGGCTTAAAACAGTTTTTGACGAAACCATAAGTGCTGTTACACCTACAAACAACAAGATAACACAAAAACCAAAACAAATATGTAGACTCTTGTAGAAACATAAAAAACTTGTAATTGTCTACGGCAGTCAAGTTATAACAAAACTGTTGATTGATAATGTCGAAATTGAAAGTTGTGATGTATTAGTTCTTCACCCCCATGGTGAGCACTCGGAAGAAAGTGCCATGTGATTACACAGACAAGAGAATGTGACAATTTCACTTTTTATTAATAGTGTTGATTGATATTGTAATTACATGTAAAGACAGGCCTACATCCCTAGGAACGTCTCGATAAAGGTATTACCATCATCTTTACTTTTTTTGAAGGTAAGAAAGCTCTCAGTGCATTTTGTCCATCTTGTAGAATACGCTTGATTGATAAACATTTACAATACTGCAAGTAAACATTTGTTGCTAAGAAATATGCATAATAAACACACATAATAGTAGCAAGATTGATACTAGACTCCAATATATACTCTCTACTTTCTCTTCTCTGTTGAACGATATACCAAGGAGCCTAAAAAGTCAATAAGACAGTGTCGAGATGGTTGAAAGAGATGATACAAAAACAAAAAAAACTCGTACGGTAGGCGCTGGCAATGAGTATAATATCATAAAGAATGCAAGCATAAGTTGTCTTGCACCTAGTAGTATCCAAATACCACATTCCATACCAGATAATATACTACGTATTACGTCAGTTATCATGTTTGTAAAATAATGATCAATCGAAAGAATCAATCATTCTGTTTATTCTTCTTGACTTTTATTCCGCGTAAAAATACTACCCATTCTACATAATGTTTCCGAGGTCCCCACGAGGCTGAAGAAATCAATTGCGCGGCTTTTCAAAGCAGTTGCAGTTGAGTTGTCTCGAAACAAAGGACTTTCAGTGAGACGCTTATTAACTGAATGCTCACTGTTTGTAAAGTGTTAAAACTGTTACAGGTAAGCAATATAGCCTTGAGTGATATAAAGTATGGAGATTACAATACTACAAAGTGAAGAGAAGAAAAAGACAGGCAAAAAATTGCGTATTGTTCATATTAGCGATACACACGGCTTGCATGAGCGTCTCAAAGTTCCTGATGGCGATATTTTAATACATTCAGGTGATTTCGTTCAAAAATGCAGTAGACGAGGTCCAATACAAGATTTCAACACCTGGCTAGGTAAGTATTCGTTGTAGGGTTACAATTAATGTTATTCAAAGGTGCACTTCCACACAAGCACAAAATTGTGATAGCAGGGTACATACGTTATCTGGCTAACCGCTGAGACGCCTTCTAACTCTTTGTAATCACCTAGAAATCATGAATACTTATTTAACGATCTATCTAAAAGAGAAATACGTTCGAGCCTTCTCACAAACTGTGTGTACCTAGAAGACAGGCAAGATTGTTCTGGATACCTTCTTATTGGTAACGAGTTACAGTATAAGGACTATTGAGGGTATCAACTTCTATGGAACACCTTGGCAGTCGTCAAGAGGGATGGCTTTTAGTTGTAAACGTGATAAGCTAGAAACAAAGTTTTCAAGAATCCCAGCAAAGACAGACATCCTCATCACGCATATGCCGCCCTTCGATATCCTTGATATAGCACATGATGGGAGAAATTGGGGATCAAAGTACGCCATAACTTTTCTTTTTCTGACGTTCACGTGCTGAGCTTAGGTCAAACATTTCTTTTTACACGAGCTTGACAACTTACTTTTTTTTTCGAAGGTATTTGAGAACACGTGTCATAAAAGTGGTGAAGCCTGTTGTTCACATGTTTGGTCATGTTCACGAGGGATATGGACATAAAGAAATTGATGGAATAAACTTTATTAATGGGGCTTCAAAGGCTTTCGGAACAACTGTAAGAAAACCAATTGTATTTGATTATTATGTGTAAACTGTGCAAGTGGCACTGCACAGCTACGTCATAGAAGTAGTCATGTAAAAAGAATGTACTCATCAATAATAACTTAGCGTTTGTTTGTAGTAGCTTTGTTTAGCTAATACAATACAAGTTTAGCTAAACTTTTTTACGTTCATTGAAAACGGTGATTGGTTTTGGTTCGCTGACGTTTGGTTTTGGTATCTTGTTGTTCGTGAAACCCAAAACCATCACAATCTCATACTATACATCATGGCAACCACTCCTAACAATCCTGCAACCCCAACAGAACCCGTCAGTGTCGTTGCGACACCTGCTTGCGCGTTTATAAAAGCAAAGCGTACCTCAACATGGAACTGCGCTTTGAAGGTTATTACGTCAAAAAACGAGAACTCAGAAGTCAGAGCGCCCATTGTACGGTTTAAAATATAACGTAGCCGAAAAGGTGTCTGAAACTGACTTGTCAAAGGAACTGGCGGTTGTTTTGGATCGTTCTGGATCAATGAGGGGTAGTAAACTACATTTCGCAAAGAAAGCGTTGAAAAAAGTGATAAAACATCTGGAACCCGGTAAAGTATGCCTCAAGCGCATCTATACTATATCACTAACAGCGTTACATAGGATAAATTAACAATTGTCGCCTATGGATCTAAAGTAACAACAATCGTTGAACGTAAGATAAAAATAGGATGATTACAATGACTTAACTTATTGTTTTTGTAAAGATGATGGCTTATCGGACAAAGAATACCTCAAACGAGATGTAAAAGCTATACAAACAGAAGGCTGTACTAACCTCTCTGGCGGTGTAAGTGTTTTTTTTCGGAATCACGTGAAAGAAATCTTGTGCTAAACCAGTAATAGCTACAACGTGGATTTGATTTACTTCAAAAACACAAGACCAAAAATGGAGCCATTAAGCGTATTTTCTTGTTTTCTGATGGCCTTGCAAATGTAGGTATTAAAAGTGTAGACAAGGTATCTGAAATAGTCGCAAAGATGGCAGACCAAGGCGTCACAGTAAGGCTATTTTTGCTTCAAATGTTTTTTTATTCTAATTATTTTTGAAGACTTCTGCGTTTGGTATTGGAAGCGATTTTGATGAGAAGATGATGATGGTAATGCACACCTAGTTTATAATTCCCGAACTAAAATGCCATAGGCTATTGCTGCACACGGTGGCGGTCACTACATGTTCTTAAGCTCACCAATATCTATCCAACAAGGAATTTCGAAAGCAATTCATGGATTACTTGAGCTTAAAGGTATCAGCGCTGTTTTGAACCTCACAGCTGCCAAAGGAACTCAAATAACTAAAGTATGGGGAAAAGACGATAAACCATCAGGTACGACTTTTCTAACTCACATCACGTGATACTCATGTTTCTGTCATTGACTTTTTACTTACTTTGTATGCTTAAAGCTATTCAAATTGGTGATTTGTTGGCGAATGATACAACACGTATTCTTGTAGAATGTGAGACTGAATGTCCTAAAGGTGAAGAGTCGTTTATAGTGATATCTTGGAAGCTATCGTACGAAGTACTAGAATCAGGAAAGGTACACATAACTCCCAATAGTCAACATTTTCTTTTGTAAAAAGTCGCCATGCTCACAGGTCTGTTAATAGGAACAACAATATACAACTAAAACTGTGACTGGTAACCTTCAACTTACACCATCAACGGACCGAAAAAAACTTACAGATATGGATGGTGAAGTATTGGTAGCTGTCGCAATCAAAGAAGCTGCAATGCTGGTATGTTAATGAAATGTTGTTAAGAAATCAAGATTGTGTAATTAACGTTCACTCTCAGAATAAACTGGTTGCTGAATTGCTTGAAAAAGGACAGAAAGACAAAGCAATAGAGCAAAAACAGGCCGTTATTACATTGCTAGAACGCATAAAAGATAAGGTACTAACACTGTTCTTTCAATTGTAAACACAAAACTGTTTTTTTTTCTTATTCTTTTCTTGCAAACGTTATTTACTGACGTTATGTTACAGGACGATAAGGGAGCTGTAGATGAATTAATTAAAAAGGGCAAAGAACAGCTAGAGGACATGAAATCGAATAAAAATACAAAAAGAATTGCGAAAAAAGTAAAGTATGAAGCACAAATGGAATGTGATGATTGCGAGGGTGGATACTTTGATGGTACACATAATATTTTAAATACACTACAATAAAGCTAATAAATAAAATAGGTGAAGATTCAGATTCAGAATGTGAATCAGATGAAGCGTATGACATGGATATGGAGTACTAAAAATATCCAAAAAAAGGTCTTGACGACCTCCTTATTGTTATTTAAAGTGAAAAATAAACCCTTACATTTGTACTAAAAAAACGTGTTACTGTTTTGTAATTGTTTACCTCTTAGTACTTGAACGTATGATTGCTTATTTTTGGTTTTTCATCACCTTACTTTTATTTGTCTGTATTCCATGAACCGGTTGCTAGTTCTGAGCTAGATGTACTTTACGTGCCTATCAAGGGCTTACACTGGATGGAGTTGCACTGGATGCTTCCAATGCGGGAAAGACTTTACGACGCCAGCTAAGTGAACGTGCGATGATTCCTTGCCTTGAACTGTTAGTGGAAAACCAAATAAATTGGTATTCAATGAAAACTCGGTAAAGTCGTTGACATATCAGCTGCCGTGGGTCACGGGTTTGAGACCGTAGCACATGTATCAGGCTATTAGCCAAAAGTTCAAATAATACAACTGCCAACTCACCAATAAAGCATCTGACTGACTGACTTGTATACTTTTGTTATTTTTGTATGGGTTGACTTATCAGGGCAGATAAGGCCACTTTGAAATGGAAGTGCATACTTAGCTTAAACATAGAAACACGGCGCAATTGATAATATGGAAGCTAAAGGTACCATTGCTAAAAGAATGAAGCTGTTAACCTTTTCAACAGGGTGTAAGCATGAATCATACATATCAGAGCTTTTAGACATCCCAATAGAGATAATTGCGTATTTACTAGAGTTTGTGGAGCGTTCTGATCGATTTTCTGTTTCTGGAAGCTGTAAACGCTTATCAAGTATCGTTCGGCATCATGTTGGATACATATACATCTCAGTCAAGTCTACACACGATTGTCGTCTTCTCTCTGCAAGTCCGCTTCTTAAAAACACAAAGATAGATCTTTTGAGGTTCAAAGAAGCAAAAGACAATGATCTTGCCTTTCTTTCTGGAGTTCATGATCTTGCACTCTGCAAGAACGAGCATATCACAGATGAAGGATTGAAGTCCATTATCGGTGTCAAGAACCTAGTCTTATCATTGTGCCCACGTGTGACAGATAAAGGAGTAATACAACTTGTGAAGCACCTCAAGTATGTTCATTTATTTGGACTCAAAGGAATTACAAAATCAGCTTTTAAAGCACTTGCTGGGATACCCAAACTTTCTTTACCATATTTTAGTTTCTTTAGCTATTCTAAAACAGTCACTGATGATGTCTTGTATGCATTATCTGGAGTACATACAATAAATTTGATGGGTAACACTCGTTTCACAGCAAAGGGAATATCAGCTTTATCTGGAGTACATACAATAGACTTGTCACGTTCATCCATTAATGAGGAAGGATTGAAGTCACTATCAGGTGTTCATACGATTAGTTTAACTAGTTGTAACCATATCAATGCAGCATGTATGGAACATATCAAAGGGGCATATAGTATTAATCTTTCTGACACAGAGGCGGAAGATGATTGGCTCATTCCAATCTGTAATGTTAAGATACTAAACCTTAGTCAGTGTCCCAAAATCACAGATGTAGGGATTTCTGTGTTGACTTGTATACATACTATTAATCTCTCAGGTTGTAAAGGTATAACAACTTCTTGTATGAAATATCTCAAGGATGCATATAGTGTTGATCTTAGTGATACGAACGCAACTTAAGAATGGCTAAAGTAGTCTATTGCTAGTCAAAAAAAAACTGTGTAGAAATGACGTTAACCCTTACTGATGATGGTCACGCTTATGCAATTAAATAAACCACCTTTTTTATGAATGTACAAGTTTTTTTGAGTCTTTGAAAGATCTGCCACTTCTTGGAATTGATGTGTTAATAGTCTTTCTTCTTGATTTATTACCAACTTTTGTTTCACAATTTTTTTTTGACATATTTTGTTTAATCTTAAATCACCATCAGAGATTTCGAAGCAACGACACAAAAAGCTGCTTTACTACAATTTATAAACCGTTATAGTATTCTCATCTCGTTTTAACTGTCAGTTAGTTACCAGAAAGCGCGAAGTAGATTTTTTTTGTGACGAGGAACCAAAGGGAGGTGAAGGCGTAAAAATGTTTGTGTTGTTTTTTTTTTATTTTTTTTTGGAATTGGTTTGTGGATTCAAATGAAACTCTTTCCTAGATGGAGGTCTCTCATCAATAGGACTTTTAACAAAGTTAGGAGGAGTCATATTAATAACCTTACAAACAATAGGTTCGAATGTGTAAACAGAAATAGGTCCAAGTGTTCGGTTTGGATAGTATACATTAATATTGGGTTCTATTGTCCCGCGGTCTAGGCTATACCTAGCCCATCCCCGTATGTTTGTAATATTTTGACCTTTTGAGCATGTGCGTGGGAATGCGCTGTGTTCGAGATGCCACGTGAAAACTATACCAGGCGATTCTATAACAATCGTTAATCATCCACAAATAAAACAAAGTTTGAAAGTTGTTTTTTATTCACACTTTTATTTTGTTCGAGACTAAAAAGTTTTGCTTTATTTTTTTGTATGTCGCTCACAATATGGCATAAAAGATTATTAATACGTACTAGTAATA
This sequence comes from Trichosphaerium sp. ATCC 40318, assembly GCA_038496445.1. Lineage (NCBI taxonomy): Eukaryota > Discosea > Flabellinia > Trichosidae > Trichosphaerium > Trichosphaerium sp. ATCC 40318. The sequence goes on along the minus strand of JALMLS010000391.1, from coordinate 44,988 downwards.
AAAGAACCGTCCAGGGATATTCTTTTTCGGAGGGTGTAATAGTTTGGGAAAGAAGTAGCTACAACAACAGATTTTTTTCTTCTAGTTTTGTTTCTTTTTTCATCTTGTAAATAGTTTCCTGTGTTTTCTGCCACGTGGTGTGTCGTTTCGAGTGATGTATTACGTCCTATCTTTGACATGGGTGGATATATATAGCTTTATAGTATTAAAAGGCAGAGAGGCAACGTTAGTTGTTGTGTGTGAAGTGCGCTGTAGTTTTTTTTAAATTTGGCCTTTTCAAGTACACAATGCATCCCTTAGTCCCTTTTCCCAAACAGTCCGGTGAAACATACACGTACAAGTCATGCTACTAACGACATGCTTTCATTATACTACAGTACGTCGTTCTAGCGCCTAATCTCCCGCCGGAATCTCTGTATACACATCAATGTGCACTGAGAAATTGTTGAAGGAATAGTTTCGCTTTCCCAAAGTTTACGCTACAGCCTTGTTATCACTAAAAACGCCAGACTGATGACGTGACTGGACAATAGCTAATACTTTTTTTTCTAGCGCTTGCTAAACCAAAGGACAAGCGGTTTTCTAGCGTAGGCATGCTTTTTAAACACTTATGATGACAAAAAAAGCCATCGAAGTTTGACATGAAACTCTTGGCCCCACATGGTTTTAAAAGGAGCCCTTCTTTCAATTACGGAGCCCCAATGTTATAAATCTATTATTATGGTATCAGCAAACATTAGGAGAAGAGCACTTGGAGGTTTTAAGTCAAGGTCATAAAAATGAAAAAAAAGAGGGAACAATGTACAAGATTAGCTTGAACGCAATTGTGAACCACTGAAAATATTCTTAGAGAAGTCCGCTTTCATATCTTTTGGAATGAAAAAAATGACATTTGACTTTAAGTCAATAAAACGCTAGCATTAGTTTTTTTGGAGCAGCGAATCGTCCAATTTTGTGAAAACGAAGGATCAACGGATGCCCTTGTGCACTGGTAATTTCTAGAACCCCACAAAGTACAACCAGTGCGATTGAAAAGATACCTGAATGGAAGTGCTACAATGTATTCAATCAATCGTTCTCTCGAGATCATTTAAGTTAGCCAAATAAAACAAGCTACGTTTTACTTCAATGTAAGGAATACTTGTATTGTTAGGTGCAAATACCTGTTGCACATGTTTGGTTGAGGTTACAGACGATGGCGTATTCTGCGTTGCAGCAGTATTGTGTTTTTAGATCATACGCGTTTTGGTAGCCGCCAGGTGACCCACAAATACCCTGAGTCTTCGTGTTGTAGCAATAATCGTAGTTATAACAAGCCCACGGAGACTTAGGACATTTCTTGTCACCACAACATTGCTCTGTTTTGGGATTGTAGCAAACGTTGTTGCCTCCTGGACAACAACTCATGTTTGCACCTTTGCAGATTTTACTTGCTGCTCCACCATTCAGACAACAAGACTCAGTGTCGGGGTCATAGCATTGCTAGAAGAGAAATGAGTTACGCACAAAGCAGGTTTAGCTTGGGAATAGGCAAGTTGAAGGGTTTTTTCTGGAAGAAACAAATCAATTTTTTGAGGACCAGGATTTGATACTTTTTGGGATTTCTAGAATCTTTCGCCTCCAGGACACAATGCACACGCACGTTCATGACTGCGACGTAATTTTAGCAACTCAAAAAATATTTTTCGAACACCGCCTTTGCACGTGGCCACAATTTACGTACTTCTGCACTGCTTATATAACAACACCCTGTTTGGTTCTTAGAACATAACGCTCCTAGTTGTTGTGGGCCTGGTGACGGACAGCAATTGTTTAGTTTGGGGTCATAGCATTCTATGTCCTCCTGTGATATTTGGCACATTTTTTGCTGTGTAGGGCAATTGGTACAATAACCAGAGACGCATCTAGACAGAAAATAAAATTTCAAAATATAACGACAATTTGCCACTACAAATCAACGCACGCGCGACAGTACGGACCACAGTCACCAGAATTACTGCATGTGTTTGGAGGACATTGTTGGTACGCTATGCCAAATACAGCGATTACAACCAGTATACAATGCTTCATGTTCGATGAAACGGTAGTATGGCCAGGGTTTGTTCTCAACTTCGTAGATAGTCTTTTATGTTATTTTCTCCGCCATAGTACCATAACAGGTTTTTGTTGTTCTTTTGTACCCTCAGATCTTATCACGTGTTATAAACCGTCACAGGGAACAGAATCCAAAAAGAGTAGCTCAGGTAAAACTACGATACCGCTGTGCAAGCCCATAAACACTCGCGCCAATAGCTTCTTTATCCTTGTTTTTTTTAAGAGGTGCTACTTCCAAAAGAACGAAGAGGCTCACAAAAGGTTTTCAAGTTAGCCACAACTATAACGAAGTCCAAGCTTACAGCTACGCATAAAGGCCGGTAAAGACACTTCCTTCACAACAACAACTTAAATAGTAGTCTTTTTATTTTAATAATAGGGTTACAATAATGTTTCCTTTCTACAAGGCACAATTAAACACCCAAACACTAAAGTCTACGACTCTAGAGATGATTTTGTTTAATACTTTTACGAAGTTATGAAAAAAAAGAGAGTATCTATTAAACTCCACCTGTAGCAAGACGCATCTTTTTATGTCCTTTTTTAGGCTTAGAACGATTCTTTTTCTTACTCTTGAGTATCTTTGTGTTGTTTGGATCAATGTAACCTATGATTACTTCACGTTCTAGGCCTGTATGGTTTAATAGAGTCTCATATTTAGACCCTGGGGCTGCGTTCTTCAAAGCTAACCGCTTTTTAAAGTCCTATTTAAACAAACAAGGAATTAGATAAAAAAAAACAAGACGATTCGCTTTCATACCGCTAGAATAGAGTCTATTGTACTGTAAGGCTTTCCACTGAATACATATGGTCCATTTGGTTGATGATTAATCTTGTAGTGTACATATCTATCTTTCTTTGTCTTGCATGATACTACAAAGTCGCCTGGAGTTGAGGAGAAGCGAATAAGATAAGATTGAGGCTTTGCACTAGTTAAAACTTTTTCAGCTCCTTCTGCCGATAATTTGCCAAAAAATCCCCTAAGCACAATGCCATTAGCACTGCTATAGCGTTGTGATTCTCAAAATGCGTACTTTTTGGATGCTAGGCTGTAAACGCGATCAATAATATCATATCCGACTGTAAGTGGTCCAAACCATACTAAAAAGTCGGCAAAGTCTTCAATAGTGACAACAGACTCTGGGTTGTCAGCTAGAAAGAGGAAACAATTAGTTCAACTCCAAATCCTTCTTTTGATCTCAAAAGCAAGAAGAACGTGTTAAGCGTGCTTTAAAAACACGAGAAAAGAACACGGTTTGTTCAACAAAAGCAAAACCACAAAAACAAAAGAAAAAGGAATTACAACGTACCTAGCATAGATTTAAGACACATGAGCTTCAAATCAGGTCTCTTGTCTTTAAACAACTCATCTGGTGCATCAATACAACATTTTTTACAGAATCCACGGACAAACTGAGTCCAAGGTACAGAGTAATTACCCATAAAACTCTCTTTCCATAATTTAAGACCCATACCGTCTTGTATAATCTCCTCAATGATGATATGATGGAATATCTTACTCTCATCAATCTCTTTAAAAGCTAGTGTACAGCAATTAGTACAAAACCACAAACATAAGCGTCAAAAAACAAGGAGAGTATTAAACTACTTAATGAAAAGAATGATTTCATACTTGGTCTGTTTTCTGGGTCTTGTGCCCAACATCTCTCAATTAGGTCTTTTAGTCTTGGAGGACAATCTGGTGGAATTGGTAGTCTCTTTCCTGCATGACCAACAGTCATTTTGTAGTCTAAAAAAAGGAATCAACAAAAGTTAATCGAAAATGCAAAAAAAAGTTACCTTCAAGTACAGATAGTTCCTGACGCCACGGAACACGTTCTGAAACAAGCTCCCAAAGAACCATACCAAAGGAATAAATATCAGCATTCTCATCAACATCACCTCCAAGCAAGATCTCAGGAGACTAAAAACAGATTTAATAAAAACAACTAAAAATATGCCTGTCAATGCACTTCAAAATGAGCGTACCATGTAATTTAATGTACCACCAATAGAGTCCAGGTTAGCTTTCATTTGGCTAATACCAAAATCAGCAACTTTAATGACCCAAGCGTCATTTACGAGGAGATTTGCTGGTTTCAAATCAAGATGAAGGATTCCTGAACGTTTTGAGAACAATTCCCATAAAACTGTAAGAAATGACATTTTACGTACCTTCTCTATGAAGCCAGAACATGCCAAGCGTTGTATCGATAGCAATCATCATTTTACGCTTCATAGAAAGCCTAACTTTCTCACGAAGCAAAAAGTGAACGCTTCCGAGTGGCATTAGCTCTGTAACGATTTGTAGTTTGCCTCCTTGTGTGCATACACCCATGAGCTAGTAGAATACGTAAGAATGAGGAGGTTTGAGTTATTTTTTTCTGTATTACCAATAACAAGTTTTCGTGGCGTAGTTTGCTAATACATGATCAGTTTAGGAGTTATAAAGCGTAATCACGCAAAAAGTGTCGTTGTTGGTTCAATTAAAGAAAACAGCTTTTTTCTTGTTTAGTACGTACGCCATAACAGCTACTTCATTTTTGAAGTCTTCAATGACTGTATCAGATACATCTGAAAGGTTTGAATAAGCGATTTGTGAGATCTTCCGCGATTTCAAGCGTACCATTATTCAAAATCTTTACAGCAACCTCTTTTCCTCTGCATTTACCCCTGTATACGGCTCCTGGTAACAATATTCAATAAAAATGGCTTATTTGGTTACAAGATACAAAAGGAAAGTGTTTTTAAAGTAAATGGATGGCGTAGTGTGAGCGTACCAAACGATCCTTTACCCAAAACATCGTTTTTGTGAATAATAATCTCGTGAGCGTCAATTTGCCACCGTTGAACCTCCTTTTCTTGCTCATCTTCAGGATCGTCTCTTTGCGAAATTGTATTTTTTCGGAGACGTGTTGAGGATAGTTTTATACTTCTGGATAGTATGAAGCTACCAGCTTCGTATCTACCTAATAAAAAAGGAGTTTAGTTATTGCGGAATGAAAATGATCCTAGGTTATTGTTTACCTCTCCTTTTGGTTTCTTCTAGTTCTTTACGCCTGAGAGTTTGTTTTAGCGCTAGTAAACGCATACGTTTATCATGCTGCTCGCGCAGAAGTCTGTTTTCCTCCTCTTCGAGCCCTTCTATTTCCTCTAGTGTACGAGGTGCTGATCTCTCCCTCTCCAACTGTTCAAGACTTGTGTCGATATCTTCAAGGTCAGCTAATAGCCTATGTAACCTACGTTCTAGCTCTGCAATGGACGCCATTATTAGTGCTTTGTTTACTGACAGAAGAAATTATACTCAAAAAAAAAATGGCAAAACGGAGTCCTCAGTTACAACTTCCGTCAATGGTTGGAGCTATGCCAAGTGATGCGAGTACTATGTGTAGTGATGAAGGGACGACGAATGACTCCACTGAGGTGAGTAAAACGCACCTCTAAGATTTCAGCAAAAAGTCACAAGTAGTATTCGCACAACGTTACAAATAGCCAAACCTGAGCAAGAAGCCACTACATGTCGAAATACGAAAAAGTAGAGGCTCAAATGCGTTTGACAGACACAGAATATGAGGTACAATAAGTTTATTACTACAATGTTACTAACGCGTTTTTCAGGCGCCAGACGCTCCAGATTTCGAAGTTAAATTATTACAGAAGCTTTCTGAAAGTAAACCGCCAGCTTTTGGTAAAGAAGCGATGAAAGCACGTTAGCAAGCGTTTTTGGACGTTAATACTTGTAGGAGTTCTTATTAGATGATAAAATAGCGTTTTTGGCACACGGCAGTTATGGTACAACGGTTTTTTGTTATTTGTTGCTCATTTGGCGTGTTTATTATAGGAGCTACTCCAAAAGACATTTTAGACGCTTGTCACGCTTGGCATTTCGAAATAGAGAAACAGCCAGTATATTTCTTTTACAATGTACGAAATACGCTCTAAACGAGTTCGTGGTAGCGTATTTGTTAGAAATTTAGCTAGTTAACTTGTTGTTATTTAGACGTTGTTCTCACAACTTGTAAAAAGCCTACGCTACATGGCAAACGCCGTTGGGTCAAAACCAGAACACATGGGCTTCATTCCTAACGTTGTACGTCTTTTTATTCTACCTTTCAAAAAAGTGTCGCTTGTCCCTAAAGAACCTTCTACATAGGAGTATGGTATTGCTGCTGTTCTTTCCTCTTTCCCGTGGACACCAGAGAGCCATGTCGTTGTGTTTAATCTCACATACGGGGCTGTAAAAACAGCTGCAAAAACAGCTTGTAAAGGAAAAGTTACAGAGCTTACTCTTCCACCTCTTCCTGCTGGTAGTAATTATGGTGATAAAGTAATAGCGCAACTTGAAGCCTGCTTGAAGAAATCGAAAGTTGATCTTGTCGTTGTATCTCATATTATAAGCCCAACAGCTGTCATCATGCCTGTGTCAAGGATAGTGTCTTTATGTCATAAATACAATGCTAAAGTGCTAATTGATGGAGCACATTCTCTTGGTCAAATACCTCTTTCTTTGGATGAGATTAATGCAGACTATTATGTTACAAATGGGCACAAGTGGTTGGTAAGCAACTAGTGGAAAAATGACACGTGTCATTAATCGTTTTTTGTTTGCAAGTTTTTTTTTTCCATCTTTTTGATTTCTTTGTCTTACTAGTGTAATAATCGTGGAGCTGCATTGTTGTATGTGAATCCAAAGTTACAGATGACTGTTCATCCTGTTGTAACAACATGGGGTTCTGATAAAGGGTTTCATGCTGAGTTTATATGGTAAACTTTTAAATAGTAATCATTGCATGGATTTTAACTTATTTTTTTTAGGCAAGGCACAATGGTAAGGATTTCCGTCATTCTTACATGAAATACTTTCTTACTTTGTTCCACTTGTGGATGACGTTTTAATATTCAATTCTTTTTTTTCTTGGAAGTTGCACCAACATCTACATTTAGTATCGTTGCTTCACAACAACAAAATTATTAAGATTGCTTTTTTTTAATATCATTTTAAGGACTATACACCAATGATTACAATGCGTTTGGCTCATAAATATATGCAATGGATTGGTGGTGGTGATATCAAGTCTGTTTTTAATAGAAATCATGACATGGCAGTGCAAAAAGGAAACTTTCTTTCAGACGTAAGCAAAGTTATTACTTTTTTATCAACAAAACTTTAACGTTTTGCCTTTTCAAAGGCCCCTTTCTCTATTGTTTTTCTATTTTACAACAAAATAACGAACTAGTGAAAGTATTATTCCTACTGTTGAGTTTTCAGTATTATACCACGTGTTCATTGAGGCTGACTTGGATTTTTTTTTAACACTAGTATTGGAACACAGAAGTTCTTGTTGATAAAACATTATGCGGTGCTATGGCTCTTGTTCTTCTTCCAGAAGATGATAAAGTAGATATTGATATTCACGATACTCTACGTGACAAATATAACATAGAAGTACCAGTAAGCAAAACACATGTTGGAGAAAAAATGAGGCAGTGTGTTAGGGTTTCTTGTCATGTTTATAACGACGATGATCATATTATGAGGCTTGCAAAAGCTATTTCTGCAATATTCAGTCTTAAAAAATCTGAATAAGAGAAACTCATTAAAGAAAAACTACATGAGATATAACAACAAAACTGTTTTTGTGAAAAATATTCTTTGCAATACTTCATAAAATACACTTTTGAATTCGACTTTGTTTCTTTATTTTAATGTTTCTTGTTGAAGAACAGCGTGATATGCTTCTGTAATTTTCGCATAATTTTAAGGGGGTTCACGTATCCGAGCTAGCTTCTATCCACCTGGGTTCTTCTGGAATTGCAAAAAACCCCAGTAGCAGACTGAGCATATTACTCCTATGAAAAGTACTTTGTGACTATTGTTGTGACTGGTCTAACTCTTACCTGCTATGTAAATACCAAACGATATCCAAGCAATAGTTGACATAAATCTAGGTGGTACACCAAGTGTTTCATGACTTACACGAAGTAGTCCATTTATATCAAGTTCGATAACAATTTTCACTTTTCTTTCGCCTTTCTTTGCTCCTTTAGCATCTGCAATTGGTAGCGTCCAGTGTCCAATATACCCGTTTTCTCTGTTAATATAGTAAACGCAAAAACATAGATAGAGGTAAAAGGAAAAGACTCACAGAGCTGTTTTGTTGTTTCCTTCATACACTTTAACTGTAACATATTTTTGGTCATCTTCGTATGTTGAAAACACCTTTTCTCCTCGTGCTGGCAGTTGGGTGTTACGCGGAATCAGAGTGACCTAACCCAATATTGTATTAGGTGTATTTAGACAAGGGATAGAGCCATACATACCATCTCGTTGTTAGAGTTAAGAATACCAATATCAGAAGCAGTGATATCAAACAGTAAAAAATCACAAAGTAATTCACTACTGACACCAGATAGCATTGCTGCTTGAATACCAGCACCCCAAGCAACGCCTTTATCTGCATCAACAACTGTACATAGTTCCTAAGGTTGAAATAAATCAAACAGGTGATTAAATTGAATATCAACCACCTTTCCAAAACGGGACGTGAGAAGCTCCCTTATTTTTGGAATTCTCGATGATCCTCCTACGAGTACAACCTCTGTAACTTCGCTTTCAACAACACCTGAAGAATTGAGAGCTTCACCTATCTTGTGGCGATATCAGTACTAATTTTATAGCTCACGTTTTTTGTACAGGTTCCATTGCTTGGCTCCAGATATCCTCGTTTAAAGTATTAAAAAGATCTCTAAAGCAATTTAATTCAAAGTCAATCATAGGATCGTATAACTCACCTTGTTAATGTAATCTGATGTGTGCCAATGTTAGGTATGTTTGTTACAGAAATGAGAGCAGTGTCTTCCTTTGACAGTGTCACTTTGGCTTGTTCGCAACTCCTCGTTACCTTGATGGTCAGAACTATTGTGAACATGAATGTCCGTACTTCTACCATGATTTCCGGGTATTTTCTGATATTTACACCACAGTCTGTAGATATCTTATCAATAACAAAGTGAAGTACCTAATCGTATTCATAATTATCTGAGATTACGTGTATACTAAGATATATTGCAACGTACATTGATATCTATATCTGCTCCACCAAGATGTGATTTCCCAGCAGTTGCAACAACACGACATTCTCCGTTATCTAACTTTAGTAATGAAACATCAAGCGTTCCTCCTCCCCAATCAAAAACCAATATCGTTCTTACTCCAGCAAAAGTAAATCCGTACGCTATCGCTGCAGCTGTAGGCCTGCATCAAACGCTCAACAACAAACAAAAATGCTTGAAAACGTACTCAGCTATTATTCTTGCAACGCTAAGTCCAGCCATAGAAGCAGCTTCTTTTGTTGCTCGTCGTTGGACCTTACTCAATGATGAATCTGTTGTTTACAATAGTACCACTCACCTCACCGAAATGAGCAGGAACAGTTATAACTATAGATTGTTGTTAGAATATCTTAGCTTTTTAGCAGTGTACCTGCAGAGTCAATAGGTCTACCAAGGTAGGTCTCTAAATAAATGAACATTACTAGGTTATATCCGAGGCAAAGAATGGGGTGATACCTATCGATCGTTTAATGCCTGCTAACAGCACGCTACTTATCTTTTTTGGCAAAAATGTTTTATATCCGCCTTTGTACGGTAACTATAATCACGTGTCAGAAGAAAAAGATAAGCAACTAGATGTACACTGATTTCAGGTTTATCTTCTACACCCTTGATAATAGAATAGCTTGCATTTCTTCTAACCTAAGAAAGACTAGTTACAAAAAATCCTAACAACTTTTTTGTCTCCTTACCATTTCACACTCTGCTGAAGAATATTCCCGGCCTATTAACCTTTTTGCGTTACTCACAACGCTTCTGGGTAGAGATCTTTGCTTTTTCAAAGCACTCTTGCCAACCTACTGTGAAGTTACTCATAATTTTGGGTGTAGGACTTATATCACACTTCAAACGAGCCTGTGTCTGGATCAAGATAAACAACTGAAGGCATTAACTTGTTACCATTGTCTAACGGTATTGTCTTTATCCAATTATTCTTCTTAGACCAAAACGACGCACAACACTGAGTTGTTCCAAGGTCTAAGTTTTTCAGTAGTGAAATCAAATCAAGAGGGATAGTACCTATCCCTACAGATATAGGAGCGCCTACTTTATAACCGTGAAAGGGTTTTGTACGTCTGCAGCAATACGTTAGAGCAAGCACAAGCCACGCGAATAAGAGGAGGGCGAATGTTGCAATAAAGTATTCTAGAATGTCCATTGTGGCTAATTACAAACTTCAATTGCGGCTATGACAACATACTGTGGACTACTAAGAGAGATTCAGTGATTTCGAAGTGACGTGGTTAAAACCGTATGAGATTTTGGTCAACGGAACGCCTTTGAAGTTGGTGCTCAACACTGACTTTTCTTGAAAAATCCTAGCGCACGTGACTATCAAAAACAAGTTTAATCGGTTAGTAGACATTACTATTGCTGATGTTATACATCATGTTGTAGGATACAACAATATTTGGATGTCAAGTGTCAGACATACAGCAAAATGAAAAACACTTGCATTGATTGCATAAGATGAAGTGGCTGTAAGAATATCAATGCATCATGATCCACAAGCTGAAGAAAGACTACATGTTACATGTAGTCATTGAATGTAAAAGTTGAGTGCATTATAAGCTTACCAATGACTTAGCGTTTTCTTGTTATGGCATTGTTTAGCTAATAATTTTACTTTTTTTACGTTCATTGAAAAATAGTTGGTTGTTGGTTTTGGTTCGCGAACTCAAAACCATTAAAATCTCATACTATACATCATGGCAGCAACTCCTAACAATCCTGCAACCCCAACAGAACCCGTCAGTGTCGTTGCGGCACCTGCATGCGCGTTTATAAAAGCAAAACGTACCTCAACATGGAACTGCGCTTTGAAGGTTATTACGTCAAAAAACGAGAACTCAGCAGTCAGAGCGCCCATTGTACGGTTTAAAATATAACGTAGACCGAATTGGTGTCTGAAACTGACTTGCCAAAGGAACTGGCGGTTGTTTTGGATCGTTCTGGATCAATGGACGGTAGTAAACTACATTTCGCAAAGAAAGCGTTGAAAAAAGTGATAAAACATCTGGAACCCGGTAAAGTATGCCTCAAGCGCATCTATACTATATCACTAACAGCGTTACACAGGATAAATTGACAATTGTCGCCTATGGATCTAAAGTAACAACAATCGTTGAACGTAAGATAAAAATAGGTTGCGAAACTTACTTAATTTTTTTGTACAGATGATGATTTATCAGACAAAGAATACCTCAAACAAGATGTGAAAGATATACAAACAGAAGGCTGTACTAACCTCTCTGGAGGAGTACGTTCTTTTTTTCGGAATCACGTGAAAGAAGTCAAGCGCTAACGTTTTTTTAAAATAGCTACAACGTGGATTTGATTTACTTCAAAAACACAAGACCAAAAATGGAGCCATTAAGCGTATTTTCTTGTTTTCTGATGGCCTTGCAAATGAAGGTATTAAAAGTATAGATAAGGTATCTGAAATAGTTGTAAAGATGGCAGACCAAGGCGTCACAGTAAGGCTTTTTTGCTTCAAATGTTTTTTTTTCTAATTATTTTTGAAGACTTCTGCGTTTGGTATTGGAAGCGATTTTGATGAGAAAATGATGATGGTAATGTGTACCTAGTTTATAATTCCCGAGCTAAAATGTCATAGGCTATTGCTGCACACGGTGGCGGTCACTACATGTTCTTAAGCTCACCAATATCTATCCAACAAGGAATTTCGAAAGCAATTCATGGATTACTTGAGCTTAAAGGTATCAGCGCTGTGTTGAACCTCACAGCTGCCAAAGGAACTCAAATAACTAAAGTATGGGGAAAAGACGATAAACCATCAGGTACGGCTTTTCTAACTCACATCACGTGACAATCTTCACGTGTTCATCATTGACTTTTACTTACTTTGTATGATTCCAGCTATTCAACTTGGTGATTTAATGGCGAATGATACAACACGTATTCTTGTAGAATGTGAGACTGAATGTCCTAAAGGTGAAGAGTCGTTTATGGTGATATCTTGGAAGCTATCGTACGAAGTACTAGCATCAGGAAAGGTACACATAACGCCAATAGTCAACATTTTCTTTTGTAAAAAGTCGCCATGCTCACAGGTCTGTTAATAGGAACAACAATATACAACTAAAACTGTGACTGGTCACCTTCAACTTACACCATCAACGGACCGAAAAAAACTTACAGATATGGATGGCGAAGTATTGGTAGCTGTTGCAATCAAAGAAGCTGCAATGCTGGTACGCTTATGAGTGTTATTCAAGATTTTGTGTAATTAACACTTGCTACTTTCAGAATAAACTGATTGCTGAATTGCTTGAAAAAGGACAGAAAGACAAAGCAATAGAGCAAAAACAGGCCGTTATTACATTGCTAGAACGTGTAAAAGATAAGGTACAAACATGCCGTTCTTTCAATTGTAAACAGTTGACTAAAAAACATGTTCTTTTTTTTTCTTATTATCTTCTCACAACATTATAAAACATAATTTACTGACTTTATGTATTACAGGATGATAAAGGAGCTGTAGTTGAATTAATTAAAAAGGGCAAAGAACAGCTTGAGGATATGAAATCGAATAAAAATACAAAAAGAATTGCGAAAAAAGTAAAGTATGAAGCACAAATGGAATGTGCTGATTGGGAGGGTGGATACTTTGATGGTACACATAATATTTCAGAATAAATTGCAATAAAGCTAATGAATAAAAAATAGGTGAAGATTCAGATTCAGAATGTGAATCAGATGAAGCGTACGACATGGATATGGAGTACTAAAAAATATCCAAAAAAAGGTGTTGGAGGACGACCTCCTTATTGTTATTTAAAGTGAAAAATAAACCCTTTTTTACTAAAAAAACCGTGTTACTGTTTTGTAATTGTTTACCTTTTCCTCCTAACATTTTAATAAGTACTACAGTGTACAATACCGTACTGTAACTAACTAGTTGAACGGTATGAGCTTATTTTTGTTTTTTTCATTGGTAAACGTGCAACACTACTAGCTTACTTGAGTCAATGAAGAACCTCTGTACAGTCGTTTACATCAGCTACCATTGTTTTCTGAATCACGTGATAGTAACTTGTGTTTTCGCTACCGTTCAACCTTTTGCTATTACGAAAGTTCCTGTGAGAAGCTTCTTCTATTCAGCCAAAAAATCTTTGACCTCGAGAGAAATAATGTGTGCTGGTTCACACAAAGTCATTACAAACTCCGTACAGCCTTCTTTTCCGTATATTTCAGTACAGCTGTTTAAACATTAGAAGACAGTATATGATCTTCAAAAAAAAGACTGACCTTTTGCGGAACACATCCAACATCAAAAAGGGACTAAAATAACACTAAAGAGAGGGTATTAACTTTCAACCCTAAAGCGGAGTATAACAGTCCAAAATTGTTAAATATGGTTTAACATATCACGTGTGACAAGCGTTTTTTGCTTTCTCCGCGGGCTTTCACAAAACGTTTCAAATAACTCCAAGTAATAGCCACGCTCGTAATGTTGTGGTGTGATCATGATTGATGGAGTATTGTCATAAATAGCCGTTACTGTATTCAATAGGAAGATAGCATAGACGCAAACCAAACCAGTTAACACGAACAGTAGTTCCACACGGACATACAGGTTCAATCTGTACAAAAAAAAACTAAATAGAAAATGAACACTCCTACAAAAAACTACACTCCCAACAACTTTAACATCATCTCTTTATAATGCAATCCCTTCATACAAGCGAAGTATTTGCTGTAGCAACACTAGTTGGTCTATCTGCGAAAAGGTCAAAATCGCAAATTCTAAACAAACCAGTCTTTAAAACAAAGGTACCTAAACGTCCGCAAGCTCATCAATATTTTCCAATTGTACAACCTTACAATTTGTTGAAAACCTACTCCGCTTATTGAAAGTACCTTCTGAACTAGTTGGGTTAAATTAACTATCTATTTAGGCAACTACTAAAACAAGAAGGAGAAAAGAGCTACCAAGACTTACAGCGAAGAAACCTTCTTCTGGTCGTCAAAATACACGAATTGGTTATGAAACATACGTGACAAGCACAACATGTGATTCCCTTAGAAAACTCCATGATAACACTCCCCATAATGTCACGTTTGGCGTACACGTCCCTTCGTTTAAGAAGAGAAGAGACAAAATATACGGAGGTCCAAAACCGGGGACATACCTTCAACCTGTACCTCGTCCATCTGGAACAGTACTACCTTCAATTCGCTCAATACTAGCTGTTATACCTACAATGCACATCAACGGATCCTATCAATTACCGAGATTGCTGTTGGAAGAACCACCAGAGCTATTGAGAGTAAGAGAATTTACCCCAACTCCAACTTCTTAAGAACTCCTGTATTTCGTAAACATAATTGTAAAAGTAACCAAATAATAATCTGTACTACTATAAAGTGAATCCTCCGTAAAGGACCTAGTTTATTGCACTGTTAAAGTTTGTAGCTGATGATTGATCACCCCACAAGTCCAGTCATAAAATCTAACCTGTGATTTTCAAACAAAGTAGTGCACAACTTCACGTGATTTCTTACTGACCTTGAGTGGGAGCCGTTCATGCACCTTGAATAGGTACTAGGTCATGTTTTTCAACAACTACATACGTAATTAGAGCCAGGCCATGGTTACGACAAACGTTGTGGGATTGATTTGGTGGTCCCAAGTTTGACCCGTAAAAAAGGTGTCAGTCGTGACGATTTCTGTTTCATTGAACTTTTCGACACTTTTTAATAGAATCTCAAGTGCCACATCACCACTATTACAGTTTTAAGTTCAGTTCAAGTAAATATCTACAATGTGCGAAGCAACAAAGCGTAAATTCATATTATCTATTGGCGGAGCGTTTAATCCTGTTCACACAACTCATTTACAGACATTAAAGACAGCAAGAAAGGCTTTGGAAGAACACTTTGGAACTGGATGCGTTCTATTCGGCTACCTTGCTACAGCACCAGATGGATACGTAAAAAGTAAATTAAAGGGCCAGGCAATGAAAGGAGACCACAGACTAGAAATGTGTAGACTGTTGACCCAAAATGACCCTTGGATTATTCCTCTCAAAAAAACCTTTGGTAGCGCAAACGCATGCCTCAAATTCCATCAACGTGAAGTGTATAAGGAGCACGGAGTAGTAACAAAGGTTATAGTAACAGGAGGTGATCGTTCAAAGCCTCACAAGGCAAGACTGAACAAAAAGTTTAATTTTGTTATGATTGCAAGAAAAGGAGATACAGAGAGGTTGAAGAGTGAGTTTGGAAATCCTAAAGAGCCTGGACCTGATACACCACCTGAAGACAGGCATCGAATAATATTTGTAGAGGAAGAGCTGTCAGAACTATCTTCAACAAAGATAAGAGCTAAGCTATCTTCTATGCATGCTTCTACAAGCGTGGATGAAAAGAAGAGTATTGTTGATGAAATGGTAAAACTTGATTGGTTTAGTGAAGATGTAGGAAAGTACTTATTAGATAATGAGAAAGATTTATACTTTGATGTTGTAGCAAAAAAACACAAAGGAAAAAAATAAAGAAAAAATTTTCAGTTATTGGTTACACATGTCACTTGATCCTAAAAGTTTACCTTAATAATAACTGTATATGCTGTGCATAGCTTTAAGTTTAATTAGTGATTGAAGAAGCGACTGATCGTGAATATGAAAACTGTAAACTCTTTTTTTTTAGTTGATTTTGACTGGCAAAACCAAAGTTTGTTTGTACAGTTTTTTCAACCGCTACATTGGTATTCCTTGGTTTGTTCATTTATCATAACAAAAAGCATTATTAGAGAGTAAAATATCTTCAAAAATTTATTTAATACAAGGAAGAGTGTTGTTTTCTTTCTAAAGTTTTTTCATACTATTTTTTTTGTTGTACATTGTTTTGTTCTTTTCACAAAAAATAAGACGGGCATACTGCAGGTACAACTTGTTTTGTACTAATATGAACCCTAGTCTTTAACATATCGTCAATTTTATATGTTCCATCAGCAATAGGTTTATAAGCTTTTATAAGAAGTGCTCTGTAATCTTTTTCATCTATACGAAAAAACAAGAAAGTTAGTTTTATCAGTTTTGCGAATCATCAAGTTGCGCATGTACCTCCAAATAATGACCACTTAAAGCATGTTGCATGTATAACATTATTAAACCAGTATGTCAAAAATTCATATTCATCAGTATGAGGTATCTTAAAGTCTCTTAATTCACCAAGGACGTATATTATTCTGTAATAAAATGGAAGCCAAAAAATATCAGCCTAAACAAAAAATCACGTTAGCACAGACAGTCATGGTGATTTGCATGAACGATACTAAGCTTATATAATCTACACATACCATAGATATCCATGTACCAAGTAGGTACGGTGTATTACTTTTACTTTCTTGTTTTTTTGAAGCAAAAAAACAGTTTGCTACTTTTAAATTATACAATAACTGTTCCTTCAGTTGTGATAGTTTAGGATCTGTACGACACTGAAGGATTTTAAAGAATAAAGGTACTATCTAAATAAATAACATGTCTTAGGAGGTATAACATATAACGTCAAGAATAGGAATGAAGCGAGTAAAAAGACAATACCTGAGATTGACAAAATTGGATCCACTGTTCTATTTTGAGGTGAGTTTTCTTTCTTTTTTTTGAGTGACAAGTTTTTTACGCACGATGGCTTGCTGGGTTGTAAGGGTGCTCTTGTTGCACGTCTTTGAAGCATAACTGTTCTATATGCATGTTACAAGCAGTGGTACCACAGAGAGTTATATTATCGTGAATAAGGACTGGTAGTTCGCCTGTGGGAGCTATGGAGAATAACCTATGTTTTCATTAAACGGTTTTGTAAAACGCAAAATCGCGTTGTGGTCAATAAAAAATCGTTTAGCGCTGTCAACGTTACTGCCATGCGTAGAGGTGCGGTTGACGAAGGTTTTATCGCAATTTAGATTGAAAGGAATGTTACCAAATTGGCGCCAACTAGTTTCGTACCATTCTGGTTTGTAGTTATGTGTATATCTATTCGCTTGGTCACGAAGGCGTATTTGTAGAAAACTAAATCGTTGATGATGTGTAAGAAAGAGCGCCATCGCCGTGCTTTGTGAAAAAGGGCATTCTGACACCTTGTTAGTGTCGACACGCTAATTTGAATAAACGTACCTGCAGAACCTATCAAGGTTATCTCTGCAAAGCGCTGTGGGCGTGGAAAAGCTGGACTAAGCGGTTTTGGTATGGCTTGGACCTGTACACGAGAATGGAACGAGTCTGTCGTTACTGGTGGCGGGGCGGCGTTCATACGATAAAGCGGGTGCTGTACAGTACACAATGAAACGGATAAAAAGTCAAACTCGATTCTTTGAACTCTAGTGACACGCAATACATCACTACCCCGGCAGTAGTGGCTCACTTTATAAATAAAAACTCCCATATGTCGTTTTCTCAGGAAGAAACAGAAAAAGCCCGTCATTATGCTGTAGAGACTGTGTTGAAGGCGCTTACGCAATCGACGAAAGAAAATAGAAATGAGAAGATTAATTCACTCGCTGAGAGCGTAAAATGCGTTGATTTGGCGTCGAAATACGCTACAATGGAGTCTAAATCAGAAAACAGTATGTACAGATTCATTTAGAACAATTGCTTATCAAACTGCCTTTAGTCGCTTTAGAGTTTAAAACTCAAGGCAATAAACAGTACAAATCAAGGCAGTTTTCAAAAGCGCTGAATTATTACAACAAGGTCGTCAAACGTTGTTACCATGGTTAGTTACACTCTCTAGGCGCTCTGTTACGCTCCAAAAGATATAGAACCAACATTGTACGGTAACAGATCTGCTGTTTGGTGCGTCAATGAAGTGTTAGAAAGAGTTCATTACATTGATTAGTAGCAACTAGGTTTCAGCTTAAATTTATGGCCAGGTGCGTTATTGCATGTGATAGGGCATTGGCATCTCCCTTTTGTCCTTTAAGGACTCGCTTGGCATTGTCAGTAAGAAAAATAAAGGCACATGTTGCACTTGGTACGGTATCCTTTAATTTTGGTTTAGAGCATTTTTTTCTTGTTTTTTTCTCATTGCTGTTACAGGAGAAAAAGAAATTGCTGAAAAAGCATGGGAATCTCTTGAGACTCTGTGTAAGAATAAAGGAAGGAAATTACCAGTAACAAAAGACATACTAAAATCCACCATATCGTTCAAAACACCAAAAACAGCAACCAGTTTTGATAGAGACAGTATCACAATTGAAATGAACGACAAAGGTACCACCCCCTTCTTTATTGTGTTGCACAAAAATATCATTTTAACTATGTACAGTGCATGTCACAAGTGTAGAGAACAAGAATAGAGGTATTCAAGCCAAAACATTCGTTCGTGCAAGCGAGCAAATAATAAAAGAACAACCTATTTCATGGGTTCCACTAAATTCAGCAATGTACAGAACATGTCATAACTGCGGGACGGACTTGCTTCAGAAGTACATACATCCCTATCATCTCTTTTTATTTATGTTCTTAGTGATGATTTTATTCCTCATCAACTGTCGTGTACAGTATGTTTTTGCACTACTGATTGCTACGATCAATGGACCAAAAGACATAAACAGTTTGAAGAAATAGTGTCTTGTACTATTTTCAATAAGGAAGCTCCACATAGCCTAGTACTGGCATCGCAGATAATGCTTAAAGAGGTTTGTGAAGAATCAATATATTTAGTTGACAAGTTGTTTAGGGCTATGAGAGCGTTGTATCTCCTTTAGAGTCTCATATAAATGATATTACAAATGCCGAACTTGCAAAGCACATAGTTAACGCCAGTTTGCTCTCTCAAGCTTTCCCAGGACGATTTGATGTTACAGTGAGTTACACCACCATTACGTTGTTGACCTTTTTAACTTGTAATCTATAGAAAGTTGTAACTGTCCTCTGTGCGCTCTCAGTAAACGTACAGCAATTTTAGTTCGGTATGACAGCTTACACCTTTTTAATAGGCTATTGTAACATCTAGAGATACAAGACCTTGGGAGAGCTTATATGATAATAAACAAAGTGTCACTGGTATGTGACAATCTGTTTTCAATGAATATGATCTAAAATGATTAATTAGAAGTTGTACAAGAACGTATTGGTACGGGATTGTATGTCAATACTGCTATGATAAATCACAGTTGCGACCCTAATACTACTATCACTTACAACGGCACTCTACTCTCTATACGATCTACTGTGGCTATTCAAAAAGGCGACGAAGTATACCACTGTTATGGACCTCGACACGGACGTCACACTAAGCAAGAGCGACAGTATGGTATTTATTCCTAAATTAACTTAACATAAACTTAAGGACGATTTTGAAAGAAAAGTATTGCTTCGGATGTGCTTGCACTGCGTGCACAGCATCTGAACAATCTATAATTGTAGATGAAGTATCAGAGACGTATGCTCAAAAACTCATAGACGTATGTACATACAAAGACAATACAATATTAACTAATTCCTTGTAGAACTTAAAGAATAACAATGAAGAAATACCAAATATTTGTAGTTCAGCGAATGCCTTTCTTCAAGAGAAGCATGCAAAGCTACAACCAATGACTCATGCTAAATTGTTAGATGCCTTAGGTATGTACTATAACTAGGTGTGCAGATACTTATAACTTATTAGCATATGAGTATGCATGTAAGAGTAATTGGAAAAAAGCTTATGGAGCATGCCGACAATCACGTGAATTACTTTCTGAAATTTTTGATAAAAACGCAGTCGAACTTGTACGCTATCTATTTTACCAGGCTTAGTGGTTTTACTAAAGACCTTTTCTTGCTTTAGGTTGACGTGTCCGTACGTACAGCACAACTAGCTTTCAACTCAGGAATGAGAGATGAAGCGAAAACGTAAGTAGTTTTTGGATAGATTTTTTTATTTGGTGCTAATTTTCTTGGGATTACAGGCACACCGAGTATGCTATTCATCTTGTGAAGTTGCACCACGGAACAAATCATCCAGATTGGCCAGTTTTAGTACAAATGAATGAACGTCTTAAGTTGTCTTGAAAGAAGAAGAAAAGAGAATAAAAGGAACACATTGTTTTAGCTTGAAACAAAAAAACCGATTTATTCAGCTAGTTTTTTGAGACTTCCATTTGCAATCATCTCCTTGGTATGAATACCAGAGTCCAAAATGATACTCTCAACAAGTGCCATTGGTGTTACATCAAATGCAGGGTTAAATGTCTTGGCTTGTGTAGGTGCCCATGTTGTACCAAATGCTCCACGAACCTGTATTTAAATTTTAGTTTGAAAAAAGAAAATAATTCTTGAGACGACGATACCTCTTCTGGTTTTCTCATCTCGATTGGGATATCAGCACCAGTTTGGCATTTAAAATCGATAGTAGATACAGGAGCTACTGGATGGAAAGGTACTTTATGGTAGTTTGCCAATACAGCAACAGAGTATGTGCCTATTAAAGGGTAAGTATTTTGGAAGATTCAAAAGAAATATTTACCGATTTTGTTTGCGAAATCTCCGTTGATAGCAACTCTATCAGCACCAACAAAAATGCGGTCAATCTTTCCTTGAGACATGAGCATACCGGCCATGTTATCAGCGATGAGCGTGTAAGGAATGCCTTCTTTCTAATGGAGGTGTCAATAAATCAATTTTTCTTATAGATTTGTTACCTCCAATTCGTATGTTGTCAAACGACCGCCTTGAAGCAAAGGACGTGTTTCATCTACGTACACGTGGATATTTTTCCCTTGTTTGTGACACTCACGGATTACACCAAGGGCAGTACCTAACACAATTAATCAAACCACAAACCCAAAAAAAAATTAAATAGGGTCGGTAGTTCCTAAAAAAAGTTCGCAAAAAAGTAAGAAAAATAAAAAGGGATTCAGTTTTGTTCACTAAAGTTTCCCTTTGTTCCTACACCACTTGAAACAATACTAACACTCTACGTGGGCACACTATACGAATAAATTTTATAGACGTGTAGCCACCACGTGACCAACATTTTAAACCGTTTTTAGTCGTACCAACACCAATAGTAGCAAGTGAGCCAGTGTTACAATGTGTCAAGATGTTATCGCCTATTTTGATAGTGTTTTAGCAAAAACTGTCATTTAAACCATGTACAAACCTTCTTTAACCAATGAAGCGCCGAACTTTGCCATCCTAAGAGCGTTAGCTTTCTTTCTTTTTTTTCTTCGTTTTACAAGTGTTTTTTAACAATTAACTTACTTGGAGCACATCTCTTGCTCTTTATCTTTGATGTCGTATGCGATTTTTACGATATTAGCCGCAGAGAAGTCTTTTTTCTCGCAACCTACTTGAGAAACCAAATCACAAGCGTACATGAGGTTTACAGCAGTTGGGCGTGATGTCTTTAAGTAAGCAGCGTGCTTTTCAATGTCTGCCTCTTTTGGGTGCATGCGCACAGCTTCGTGAGCTAGAATCATAGCGGCACAACATCCAATCATTGGTGCGCCTCTATTGTACGATGTTAAAGAGGATTTCGTAGTTTTCTCAATTACCTGACACTCAAGCGCTTAATATTGTTCCACATGTCCTCAATGGTCTTAACAACCAACCAGTTCTCTTCATTAGGTAATTTGGTTTGATCTAGAACCTTTAAACAGTTTTAGGATCTTTTTTACTTAAATACGTTAAATAGCTACCTTGAGTACTCCTTGTTCAACTTTAATGCCAAATTCGGTATAATCAGGAAGAGTGGCCATAGTAAATGAAAAATTTTCACTTAGACGATTACAGACTTAATTGTCAAATAATCTTAAATTTGCGCTTTGCTACACTATAACAATGGAGGAGCATACGTCTTGGTTGACTGGAAAGTCGTTTCTAGTGACAGGTGGTGCTGGTTTTCTAGGTAGACATCTAATACCTTTGGTATGCGTTTGTATAGTATTTACGAGCGTTCGATAATTAATTAACGACTTTTGCTAGTTGCTTGATGCTGGGGCCTCTGTAAGCGGTACAATACTATAATATCGCGTATTATAAAGCCACCATTGGTGTAACTCGTTGTAGTTTACTCCCGTACTGCAACCGCTTGTAAAACGCTCCCACAAGCTGTACGTTTAGTCAATGGTTCTATTCTAGACTATAATACACTCCTCAAAGTGCGTAAACTACTTTATTTCGCTTTTTGCCAACGTGGTTTTGCAAAGGCTTGTGCTGATGTTGACGGCATATTTCACTTGGCAGGAGCTGTTGTACATTCTAGATTTGGCAAATCACATTCCACAGTATACAGGACAAATGTTGATGGCACCTTAGTGGTGATGCGTGTAGCTGCAAAGGTTGGGTAAGGGCGAGAAGGAAATTTAAAAGACTGTGCTCTTACAATTTTACTGTATAGATGTCGCGTTGTATATGCATCTACGTCTGGTGTAGTAGGATGCTTTTATGATCCTACAAAGATCGCGACAGATTCTAGTAAATACTGCGAAAGCACAGTTCGTAATTGGCCGTACGTAATGCAGCAGTAGACACTATTTTTGTTCATAAAAAAATTTGAACGAACTTTGCTAATTACTGTAGTTATTACCATTCGAAAGTAGTGGCAGAGATGGATGCATTGAATTATGCTGAAAAGAATAAAGTACATTTGGTTGTACTAAGACCTTCTCAAATATTAGGACCTGGTGATCTTGATGTGAGATCAACAGGCTATATTTATAAATTCCTTTGCAGGAAAGTTCCTGTAATTCCTCCTGGTACAACATACTTCTAATCACTAAAATTAGCATTCTCTCACTTCCTCTCTTAGGTGGAACAAACATAATAGATGTTCGCGATGCTGCAGAGGCTTTTAGGTACGTCACGTGATATTGAAATAAATCACGTGACTTTTTATTATTCTGACTGATTAACCCTCCTAGAAACGCTATGGTTGTTGGTAAACCGCTTAAAACGTATCTAATCTCTGGGGCAAATCACTCACTTCGTAACGTCTTTGCAATGATATCTCGAGTTTCGAACATCAAACCACCTCGGTTTGTTATTCCAAGGCGTGTTCTTTTGGCTGCTGCTAGTGCGCTTAGCACTGCAGTACCAAGGGTGTACAGTAAGCGAATATTAAAGGATGTAACACCGCTGATATTCATACTTTAGGTAATCCTTCACTTGGCGATAAAGATCCTGTTCGATTAGAGATGGCATGTCATTTCTGGTATGTGAAAAGTTCAGAGGCTGAAAAAGATCTTGGTTTAAGACCACGGAATACACAAGAGACGATACGAGATACAGTTGATTGGTTACAAAACCAAACACATTTATGGCCCAACGGTGTTCCAATGGCAAAGTTGTGAGTGTACCTATCGCAATAAAAAAATAACCCTTGTACGATATCAGCTTGGCTTTTTTTTCTTCTGATCTTGTTGTGGAATAAAACTAGAATTTGCACGTGCAACGAGTGACGAAGCTTGACCCGTCATTGTGTAGCACAATAATCACTCTCTAAACTTAAAACAGTGACAGTAAACTATCAATGGCATTAAACGTCATGCATCTACCGCCTGAGATGCTCCAGCGCATACTGGGCTATGACATGGTATTCATGACTTCTTTAACAACTTGTACACTATTTCATGATGTAATCATCAGCGCACCGTACTTCAAGGGTGCGTGCAGTTATATCATAACGCGAACAGCAGATTTATGCGATTTTAAGTAACGTTAAGTTTAATACACCTCAATACCTGTCTGATAGTTCTTTCTGTAGTTCAACAGCTCGATTGAAGCGTTTAATAAAGATTATAAACATGGTTTACAAAAGTTTGACGCTATGGGCTTTGGAATAGACTCACCAATGCTTGCTGAGTTTTTGATACGCGTGGGAAAGAAATTAGACCAAGACCAATTGTGGCATGCCTAATGAACCATGTGCGTTTCTTTTTTTTTTGGAAGTCAGCTTTTTGCCTAAAACGGTTGATGATGTCCTTCAATTATGTTCTCAATATGGCACTCCATGAGTGGCACTGAACTTTTTAAATGACAGCACCCTTTTGCAATGGAATCGCAGTTGCTCATTGGTAGAAAACGTGTTGTCATGACATATTATTGTTATTGCTTTTTTCTTATTATTTTAGAGGTCTGTGCTTGGCTTGATTTTATCACGTATTGACTTTAAAGATCGAAGTATAGTACAAGCTATAACAAGCGTGTGTAAAATCATAAAATTACCAGAATACGCTCATGAGATTCAGGTGTAAGTACTTTCAAGATGAAATCTAAAGGTTTTTTTTTCTTGTGTTCTTGACATAATGTCATTGTCATATTCATTTCTTTAGGTTTTTTCAGCAGCTTAGCGAAGAATACTTTCATCAAAACCCTAATATATATCCAGATACTGATACTGTATTCGATTTCTTATATAGTGTGGTACATTTACCTTCCTAAATTCCTTTTTATAGCAAAAAAGAATCTTCGCAGACAATTTTTTTTTGAAGAAACTTCTTATCTTAGGTTTTTACTCAACAAGCTAATCAATACAACATTGTCTACATACAATTATTAGCTGATTTCAAATACTAGGTTTCGCTTAATACAAGCTTACACAATATAAATATTGGCAAAAAGTATCAACTGACAAAACAACAATTTTTTCGGCAGCATAGTACACAAACTAGATATGAAAGTCACATAAAAAACTAACCACCAATCACTTTCTTCACATCTAATTTTTAAACAAGGTCCTGATCTAAGGTTTAAATACTTACAGGGTTTGTAGGGTCCACACAAACGCCTTCCTGAAGGATTTACAGATAAGCTGTATGATGAGGTCAAAAAAAAAAGTATTATTTATGAGCCAAGTATATCATGGTCAGGTATCTTGACTATATCATACACCAACAACAGACAGTACTCACAGTTTTTATGCTGTTGTGATGTAAGAAGAGGTAATATAGAAGTATCCACTAATTCCCTAATATATCTTGTTTGTATTAAACTAAAGGACATGGTTGTTGAGGTAGCAATCTTTTTTGAACTTTTTCTCAGACACACTGAGTGCGTAAAAAGTATGACTTATCAATGATAATAGGTAGGTAAAAAGACTATTATATTGAAGTGTAAGGATAACGAGAAAAAGATAGTTTTGATAAAGAAGAGAAAGAAAAAAAGACTTTCTAAGATTACACTTATGTTTAATACTTTGGTATTGTGTGCTGATTGTTTTAAAAGTATTAAAGAATGTTGTATTTGATAGTGTCTCTTACTTGATAGGATAGTTTGAAACCAGTGAATATCCATGTGATTTACATTTGTGAGAGTTTGGGAACCTGCCAACACCTTTTTATGCCAATCAGTTATGAGTCTTGGCATATGGAGATTTAAGAAGAATAAAAAGTTCAAATGAACAAAAAACAACAACAAAACATGACAAGTATTGCACAAATAATATTGTGACTTTTTTTAACTAACATGACGTCATTTATTACTCTTTGTGTTACACTTTTGCCACTGTTAGTTTTGAATATTGTACGCCAGCAAGTTGCACGAGATTTATCACAGAAGTTTCTGACAAGTTACCAATGAAATTAAAGCCATGTCAATGGTAAGGCCTAACTTTGGAGTTTTGTGATATTAGCCAATATTTTAGATGTACAACTAGACTTGACACTGAAACATAATGAGGTGGTTGGCAACATCTATAATACTTGGTGCACATAGATGGGTCCTAGAAAAGCATGGCAAACAAACATTTGTTACAATATGCCAAAATTAAGACAGATCATGATTCCAAACTGGTATGAAGACCCTGCACTTGCTTACATTTACCTACCAAAGGACTAGTGACGCTGATCTATACCAAAAGTTTAGAACTCTTGTTGATACATTTTGACATCAATGCATCAACAACTATCTACCACATGAAAAACTGGCATTAGACGAAGCCACTCCAGGATATGCAGGGAGAACAAAGCTGATTAAAAGAACCAAACATAAAAAGGTATCTTCCAGCTTTGACATTAAATGTGTGGTAGACTCTGAATCCAAGTACCTTGTTAATTTTTTGTTAAACAAAGAACCACATGTGTCTATTCAAGGGTTGACTCCAACAGCAAACAAAGCATATCACCTTATTTCACAGCTTAAACAACACGGTCATGAAATTTTTATGGATAATCTGTATATGCGTCCTAGTTTAGCAGTAGCTGCCTATCAAATTGGACAATATTGCACAGGTACATGGAGGAAAAATTATGGTGTACCAAAAGAGATTTATCGTACCAAAGAAAAAGGCAAAGAAGCCAAAGCAAAAGCAAGAGAAGTTATTCTATACAGTGCTGAACCATTAGATAATGTAACATTCATGGTTGGTCTTGGTCTTTATGACAAGCGCGCATTTTATTTTTTAACAACAGCATCATACGAGTTTGAAGAAGTTACAGGTCTGAAAATTATCATATTTTATGGTATAATCACCTTTTATGGTACAAGCTCAGTATAATCCATAATTATACCATATAATTATACCATAAAATATGGTATAATACCATGTTTTTTGGACAAATGGTATAACAGCCATTATACCATGTTTATACCATATCTCAATTTATAGAATATAATTATACCATAAAACATGGTACTATACCATGGTATTATACTGCATTTTAAAGTATATTATACCACGCATTATACCATATAATTATACCATAAAACACAGTATTATACCATGGTATTATACCACATTTTACAGTATATTATACCATGCATTATACCATATAATTATACCATAAAACACAGTATTATACCATGGTATTATACTGTATTTTACAGTATTGTATACCGTGCATTATACCATATAATTATACCATAAAATGTGGTATTATACCGTGGTATTATACTGTATAAGTATAAGTTAGTCAAAGCTCACTTGGTCTGCACTTGATTTAATAGCATATGGACCTACACAAACGCCATACCACACAATGCTTTGACAGTAGCCGTTATTGAACATAATTGGCATATAAATGTGTGAAAAACAGTTTTAAGAGAGAAATCTGGTAACGCGCCCCAATTACGGGCGTTTTAGGGATAAATTGGCCAACTTTCTCCGATTAATGGTATTTGAGGAAGAAACCACTCCGCGTACCCCATGTTAGAACGCTACAGTGGTATACACACCAAAAACGCGTTTAGCGCTCGAAAAATGCCCATTCGCAAAAAACCTCCAATTGGAGGTTTTTTTCTCCGGCTCTCATTTTTTTCTCCCCTCCATACGCATTTTTACACTCAATCAACGCCATACAGCCTCATTTACCAAATCAAGAGCAAAATTATTTATTTTTTTTTGACATTCTTGATATATGCCCCAATGTGTGTTAAACCACGCGATTAGTGATATAAGGCAAAGTTGTTTCAGAGCCTACCCATTTTTCGAGTTTTTGGGTTTTTTTGGATTTTTTTTGATTTTTTTGGTTTTTTTCCTACCAAACGCCCGCATTTGCCGGAACAGATAGCATTTAGGCTCTGCACCCATGCGTTGACCTTACGAGTGATATTGTAAACTAATTGGCTAAGCCAGGGCATAAAACTAAGTTT
Organism: Trichosphaerium sp. ATCC 40318; assembly: GCA_038496445.1. Taxonomy (NCBI): domain Eukaryota; phylum Discosea; class Flabellinia; family Trichosidae; genus Trichosphaerium; species Trichosphaerium sp. ATCC 40318. The sequence continues at coordinate 17,239 of JALMLS010000391.1, read as the reverse complement.
TGACCAGTTTATTGCCCACACAACACAAGGTACGCTAGAAAGTAGTTGTTTTAAAGCTGTTTGCCATAGGTTTTACAGGCTTAATAGGTGATATAAAAAAAACAAAACATGTTAGCCGCCCAACCAGGTACTATTCCGCTAGAACTCGTTTCCGATGAAGTTGGTAGCTATTTTCATTTCTTTGTTTTAGTCTTGGTTTGGCTTCACCGTGCAGGTCATTTGTTACTCTCAGCGCTGCCATAAAACAACAATTTTTGTACGACTATTTATTTTGTGTACAAGAAACCAAGCCGGCGCTAACTCTTCTTTTAGGTTTCATGCTATATCCATTCAATGCACTTACAGCAAGTACGATCTGTTCTTTTAAGGTTATTTGATCACTGCAAAAAAGAACATGGGCAAAACTAAAAGTCACGGATGTAAACAAAAAAAAGATGTATTAATAAATGTGTTTTTATTTTTAGAACAGTTTTTACACAGTATAATACACCCGGTTTTGTGGTATAATCTACCAAGTTTTAAGGTATAATATACCAGGCTTTATGGTATTATACTGTGTTTTATACCATGTTTTATGGTAGAATTATACCATATAATGCATTTTTTCAGGTGAAAAAATATGGTATAAATTCGCACTTTCTACTGTATATTTATGGTATAATTTGGCTGTTTCATGGTATAAATCCTTTGATTTATGGTATATTATACTGGAATTTGTGGTATAAAATTGGAATCAATGGTATAATTATACCACAAATTCATGGTATCTACCATAAAAACAGCTCGAGAATTTTAGACCTGTATTGGAGGCACACGACAAAAACTTAAACTTGATTGTATCCATGCTTACAACAACTACATGAATGGAGTAGATGTTTTTGATCAATACATGCAAGTAAGTGTTTACAGGCCAAGTGTTAAATGGTGGAAGCGCTTGTATGCTTGGATAATTGATGCTGCCATCATCAATTCATTCATTTTATACAAAAGTTGCCGTCGGAATACTACCAAGTTGTCTGATTTTAAAACAACACTAGTTGATGAATTACTACAAAGGTACACATCTTTACTAGTTGATCAATTAATCAGTGTAGATTTGCGGAGTCTGATACTGATGAAGACAGCACACCAATAGTCAGTTTGAAAAAAAAAAATATAAAACTACTACAAGTTTACCTGATTCTCGTCTAACTGCACAACGCCACTTTCCTTCCAAAAACACTCGTAGATTGTGCATTGTGTGTAAATTAACCAAAAAAAAGGCTAAAGAAACACAATATTATTGTAAAAGCTGTAATGTGCCTCTGTGTGCTGCTCCATGTTTTATGTTGTTTCATACAAAAAAACATTGCAAATAAAAAATTTTTCCTATCATGACTATGTGCACAACTGAATTGTAGGTCAGCACTGCCTAACAGCATGTGTTTATACATCAGGGTACCTTTCATCCATTTTTTTGCAATTGGTGTTGTTAAATTTCAATTTTCAAAAAAACGGATATATCCATTTTTTACTCAGGGCAAGAAAGAAATATCATACAACAATAACAAGTACAGTACTTCACAGTTTTTATGCTATTGTGATGTAAGAAGAGTTAATATAGAAGTATCCACTAATTCCCTAATATATCTTGTTTGTAAACTGAAGGACATGGTTGTTGAGGTAGCAATCTTTTTTGAACTTTTTCTCAGAAAAACTGAATGTGTAAAAAGTATGACTTATCAATGATAATAGGTAGGTAAAAAGACTATTATATTGAAGTGTAAGGATAACGAAAAAGATAGTTTTGATAAAGAAGAGAAAGAAAAAAAGACTTTCTAAGATTACACTTATGTTTAATACTTTGGTATCGTGTGCTGATTGTTTTAAAAGTATTAAAGAATGTTGTATTTGATAGTGTCTCTTACTTGATAGTATGAACGCCAGTGAACAGGGCTGAAACTAAACAAGGCTTTGCCTTAAATATGAAGGCATTTTTTTAAAATCAGGCATTGATGGCAAAAATCAGGCATGCAAAAATGGCAATGCCTGATTTTGCAAAGGCAATGGCAAAAAAGGCAAAAATCAGGCATTGAAATAAGGCTTTGTTGGGCAATGCCTTAATTATTGCAATGCCTTGTTTTTTTTAGGCAATGCCTGCCCTAGTTTTTTTATGCATTGCCAGCCTTAAATTTACAGGCACCAATTAGGCATTGGTTGTGTACACATTGTACATTAAGGATACATTGGTTTAAGGTAAGTTTCCACCACACCAACACTTCCTAAACATTTTTTTTCATTTACTACAAAACTCAATTTTTCAATTCAAAAAAACCGTTGTTTGTCTGATTGGGATTGTATTGTCTGTGGCGCATGAAACCCCATAACGCTAACGTAATATTAAAGGGCAGTATACCAAGATGGAAAGATGACTACTAAACCAACCCCGACACATGGTAAAATAGGCACAATGATTCAGGTATGCTCAAATCTTTTTTGTTTTATTATTTTTGATGGTCACGTGTTTATGTGAAACAGGTTGAAGATCTGTTTTATAATGCAACATCAAGACGGCGTGGTATGAATGAAACGACGCAATATAAAAAGGTTTTTGATGTAATACAACGATATGCACTACATAACACTGGTGTTGGGTTCACTCTAAAAAAGGTAAAAATCAATTCAGAAAAAAAGTATTTTTGGTTTCCCACCATGTTGTGCCCAAAGGATTGCTAATATTTATGTTATTTTATTTAGAGTGGTACTAATAAAGCTGATATTCATACAAGAAAAGGTCTTACAGTAGTTGATAATATTGCAACATTGTTTGGGCACGCTCTATCAAAATCAATATTGACGATTGCAATCGAAGATGAAAAACTTAAGTTTTCTGTTGATGCCAGATTATCAAAGCCTGAATACTCATCGAAGAAGAGTTGCTTCGTTCTTTTTATAAATCGTACGCCACAAGAAGTTCAAAAATCAGTTAAGGGTTAAATGTACTGACTTTTATCTTCAACAAGATCGTTTGGTATCATGTAAACCTCTGAAACGTGCCGTGGACGCAGCATACTCAAGTTACATTTCGCGTGGATCACATCCATTCGTATACATAAGTCTACAACTTGAACCAAGCCACTTGGATGTAAATGTCCACCCGGCTAAAGAAGAGGTATGTAAATGTAAAGTAAACATTTTTTGCTTTTCTAATTCAAATTTTTTGAAGGTTCGATTTCTTCATGAACAAGGAATCATTGATATCGTACGATAGTATCTTCTTTTGAAAGAAATAACAACTTCTTAGATCAGAAATGCGATTATAGAGAAGCTCAAAAATGCTGACGTTTCGAGGCCATTTAATCCTTCCGTATGTGATTCTTTGATTTATTTAATAATTCCGCAGTGCTTTAATCCTATCACTAGGTAATACCTGCCACAGCTGGACACAGAAGTCCAGTGACTTCACCACAAAAATCAGCTTTACCGTTCAATTCTCCACGTAACTCAGTACCGATTCAACGAACATCACCGGCTAAACATGTATCCAATGATACAGCATCGCCTTTTCCAGCTTCCTCTAAGAAGCGCCAACTATCGTTAGTATAGATTTCGGGTTATTCATACTCACATCTAGCCTTTAGTATGCTTGACTATCAAAGCGGTGCAGATGATGATGACTTTACGCCGGACGGGCCTGCAAAGAAGAAGCGCAAAACAACAAAGAAATCTGATTCAAGTGTACCAAAAAGACAACTTCAAGATAAAAAAGTTGAGGTACCTTGTGTACAAGAGTTGCTAGAGGTATACAGCTTTACAGTATCGATGGACTAACTAAAGAGTATTCAGGACGTCAAAAAGCAAGGTCATAAAAAACTTACAGATGTATTTTGCAACCACCACTTTGTTGGGTATGTGCATTAACACTTACTGCCTGAGAGTAATTCTGGTTGCTTGTTAATTCTTTATTAGTATTGTTCCTGATAAAGATGACGAGTTTGTTGTTGTTCAACAAGGAGGAAAGATTTACATGTGTAATGCAGATAATATAGTTCACGAACTTGTTTATCAAACTGCTTTACAGTGTTTTGGACGTTTCACTGTACATTCTTGTTTATGTCCTTCAACTTGGTTAATTTAATTTTGTTTAGCGTATAGAGTTGTCTCATAGCTTATCCATTTATGAACTATGTAAAACTGCTATCACTGCTGATCCTTCTATGACTCAGCATGAAGGAGAACTTACAGGAGATGATCTCCATGATATTTCTGATGTACGTCCACCTTCTTTGCAGATGTTCAAGCACGTGTTGTTAACTAATTGTGATTACTAGTATGTAAAAAGCATGCTTATTGATAGACGGGAGATGCTAGAACTTGGTTGGAATATTGATATTGACGAGGAAGGCAATTTAAAGAGTTTACCTTTGATTCTTCAAGGTTATATTCCTTCTGTTGCAGCTCTGTCTAACTTTGTACTACGTCTTGGTATTGGTGTACGCTTTTTGACATTTTCGTTTTTGGTTCTTTCTCTAATCACGTGATTAATTTATTTGTACAGGTTGATTGGGAAAATGAGAAGGAGTATTATGATACTTGTGCCAGAGAATTTGCTGAGTACTACAAGGTACATTTACCTCAAGACGAGAATGACTCCAAGGTATGTTAAAACAAAAGAAACTCAACTGCTTACTTATACACGCGTAGAAATACAAAAATGCAATACGTAATATTTTCTTCCCACTTCTTAAAGAGAATTTTGTGCCTCCAAAACGATGGGCTACTGATGGTATGTTGGTTTTTTTTTTGTTTCGAAAAGAACTTTTTGGTCTAAAGTTCTTTTTGTTTTTAATTGTGTTTGTAGGCACGATTTATGAAATTGCTACTTCCAGTTCATTAAAGAAGATGTTTGAACGTTGTTGATAAAACGGGAGTTACACTATGTACTTTATTTGTAAATTTGATTCAATACAGTGTTTAACAAGGTAGTCGTATGTTTTATGCTTGTATTAAGTTATGTTGGCATCACCATACAACACAATGCAGAACTATCATGTACCAGTGTATTCAAGCACAAAAGTGACAAAAGGCGGAAAGTAATTAGCACCACACGTAAGGTTTCGGCTTTTCTTTCCAACTCATTCTGTTTCCGTAAGTATTGCTGAACTTGTTTCTAACCGAGATACGGGCGACAAAATGTTGTATCTACCTAAACCAGAAATAATGAAGAAAACGCGAAATTCAGCGTTTCTTCCATTTTTAGTAAGCTGGTATTGAGTAGCCTCTGTATTATCCCAAAAACCATAGATCCAAAACATAACAAGTATTTCCTGTCAGTACAATTCCATTCTTTACTATTACACACTTTATTGAAACCGAATTTGGCCTTTAAATGTAATTCCACCGTCTGTTTGAACTCAACTCACTTTATACCACCCCCACAGTGTGATACATCAATACTAGCGGTTCTCCTGTTTATGGTATTGATAATGAAAAGGAGATAGATGGTTACAAATCATACAATCTTGTTTATTTCTTACTTTTTATATGGTCGAGGATACATTTCATCCCAGTAAGTGATAGGATTATGACGTTCACGTATGCATTCCTGCGTCAGTTGTTAACAAAAACACGTGTTCGTGAAAGTCGTGTACCTTTGTATTAAGGAATCCGAAGTTTTTCTTGTCTTTGTTAACAGCGATAGGCACATCATCACTAATGTGCTTTCTAAAAGGCGGCCAAAGGCTCCAAATGTTTTTAAAACTGAAGGCTTCTGGCCACTAAAGAAAAAAGATGAGTACTTGAGTCACATGCTTATCATGGATGTGTTGAAATCACAAAAAAAAAAAAAAGGCGTACTGAGTCATAAATAAAGTTCCCATTCTGTATCTTCTTCTGGAGTAAGTTGAGATTCTCATGATACTTTCTGTATCTTTCTCTATGTGAATACGACTGTAGTTTATGTGTGATATCATCTAAGTATCTAGAATATTGTCAAAAAAAGAAGTGAAAAGAAAAACGAGAGGAAAAAGATAGCTAACTAGTACGCACCTAAAACAGAAGCTACAATGCCACCCCGCATTAAGTAACATATTTCCATTACCTTTTTTAACACGACCCATGTAATTCTCACCTGATGTATAGGTGATAACCTTTCCTACACCAAACAACTAAGTACAAAGAAAACGGCGAACAAACAATCAATCTTTTCTTACCTGTTACATGATACTCCAAAGGGTAAACAAAACTATACATATAATGTCGCAAAGAGAAGTATACTATGCTAGGAAACCTAATAGATTGTTAGGTATTTATAGGTAAGCACTTGCAGGAGTAAACGTACTGAGAGCATGTTTTAAATAATTTTAATGCAGACTTTCTTGGTATCTCATCAACGTCACTTAAAAAAACGATGTCACCTGGTTTAATACCAGCCTAGTTAGGTATGAGTATACCACATATTGAGGTGATTTGTACCTCCATTAATCCTTGTTGTTGGGAATTTCTGGACTTGGCTTCGGCAAGAAACAAAGTTCCTATTTTGGGAATAAACTTGGTTTAAGTCTGTATTTGTAACTTACCACCCGGTTCTGTAATGTGATGAATTATCTTTGGCATATATTTTTTAAACCGCGTAGATTTAGTAAGGTTAAAAAACAAGTTTTTCTGGCCTAATAATTATTGTTAAACATTTTTACAAAAAACCCAAATAAGCAATTTTCGAAAAAAATTAAAGTAGTCAACGTCACCTTGCTTAGAAAATGTCTGTTTGGATTCAGTAATTACGAAAAAATCAACTATGTCATATAGTTCCTTAAGCCGAATCTCCAAGATATCAAGTTCCTTTAATACACCAGAGTCAGCAATTGCTTTTTTGTTGTGTTGCAAAAAGAATATCATCACGTGACACTCACGTGACTGAATAAGAAGGCATCGTACAACTTGACACTGTCTTTGCGCACTGCCCACCCATTTTTTGTACAAGTTTCGGGTAGGTTAGTGGGATTATACGAGAATTTGTGCCAGTCATCATAACTTTGACCTGAAACCATGTTAGTGGTTAAATAGAATTTGTTTAATTATTTTATTCTGACAGATAATATCATGACGTACTGTCGTATAGTGGTCTTGAGATGAACCGCATGAAATGAAGGATATTTTTAATTATGGGCGTTCTTTCTAGTCCTCTTTCAAGTATTTGCGCTAAAATAGCGTGTAAGTGCGTTTTAGGGAGATTATTGTTTCACAGCGATATTAAAACTACAAAATACGTACCTGTGCTTGCATTGGGCTCATAGGAAGTGGCACTGCGTCCCTCAACCAGTATAAATTGGAATATAATGAATATCGCTCCTAGCCTTTTGTTAACCATACTGACGCTTGTATTTTCGCTATTACACGTTTTGTAGCTTTAAGAATTACAATCGTACCAGTTATAATAAGACACAGTAACCTTGCCCGGGAAAACTTACAAAGGCATGTAGTTACTCTTTTGCATACCATTTAGGTATTTAGAATAACATAGAGTAGTGCAACGTTGAATACAATGAACTTACCTAACACATTCAGAAATTCCGACATTTTTGAAAAGTTTGTTGTAAAAAAATTGCTTTGCGGTACTTTTCCTCGGCACAGCAAGAACGAATCGCAAAAATTTTTTTACGTACTCTAAGTATAGAATACTGGCTAAATGTTCAAAGTAGCAATTTAAAGTTAGGACGGTTCTGAGGTGAGTAAAAACGTCTCAATGATTCTCGTAATCCGTAAATAATAAATTAAATTAAAAATGTCATAATTTTCGAAACTGTCTCAAAAGCGATGCTGCCCTTACGTTGGGTTATCATCGGTGGCAATAAAGATCTGGATTGGGTATACATAAAGGTTTAACTAAACAGTATTTGTGACAGTCCCTATTAACACTGGCTGTTTCGGTCTGGAGTCGCTACAAGTCAAAAATTCTTGGTTTTTATTTTCAACCTGTGAATAAACAAACTCACTTATTTTGCGCATTTTTCCGGTTACTACCTAAAAAACTGAGGCACTTAACGTGAGACAATATCGAACAACGTTTTCTACGCTCAAAAAGCAATACAGAGACGTTGAACGACTGTGGGAAAAAGAGTTTAACTAAAAATGCAAAAAAAACCAAGAACCTAAACTAATTCCTTCATCTCAATCCGCATTTTTCCATGTTTGCTATGGTTTCACTTTGGGTCTAAACCGTTTACGCACCAAACAGTTGTTACAAGCTACTACGCATTAGTTAGATCTTTGTAAACAACCAAAAACAGCTAAATCACTGATTTCTGAAACTAACTTCAATGTTTTTCATTGTCTAGCAGACCTTAACCAACAACATCTTTGTCAAAACACATTATAGTAAACAAACGCTATAAACTTTAGTTGGAGATTACACGTGTTTCTGAAAATAACTCTTTATTTGAAAAGTTGTTTCTTTACCAATGAGTTGTACTCAAACTAATTCACGGTTACATCAACGTCTCCATGAACAGGAGCAAGTTCTTTAGCATCAAACGTGACATTCAAATCAAGCTTTCCTTTCCTTGTCGCTAGAAAAAAGATACTTTAGAACCAACTTTAAAAAAAAGCTCAATTGATTCTTACCCTTAACAGCTACCGTTGCTTTTGCATCAGCGCCTGGGGATACATCTGAAATAGTGACTTTCTTACGCTTCAATAATCCAGGACATTCGACAATAAATGTGGCACCTGTGAGTGCAACAGGAAGTGTATTTTTCATTGAAACATTAACATTTATGTTGTCACCTAGAATTTTCTTTTGTTAACAATCTGAGCGTACTTGGTTTTTGTGTTTACCTTCGTTTATTGTCAAATCTGATACACCTTCTAGTTCGATATTGATCACAGGGTTATCAAGGTCAAAATCAAGAGATTGTAGTGCTGTTTCTTTCTTATCTTCCGAAAGAACATAAACGTTAAACTTCATTTGATGGTCATCATCTAGAAGAGCCAAGTAGTCATTCACAGTAATAGGCACAGAGAAATCAACTTCGGAACCATCAGCAGGGATAGTAAGGTTAGTATTTTCTGATTTGAAACTACTTCTAGGCTTTCCAGTGTAGTAAACAGCGTAAGCGCTGAAGGTGACACTAAAGGATGGAAAATTAGTTCAGAATGCTTTTTTTCTGCCTCGCTCTGCTATTGAGTTTTGAGGACGTACTTTACATTTGTATCAACAGCTCCTTCAGTCTTAATACGCTTGAGTTTCATCTTGACAACGAAGTCTTCACCAGCAACCTGTTTGAGAAGTCAACTATTTTTCTTGTTTTATTCGTATTTTTTATCTAACCTTGTTGTGATCGACATCAAACGTAACAGTGAAAGCTTCTACAGAAATTAAGATATTAGTAATTATAACCGGTAACATATGAGATTAAAATACGTACCATTGTTTTCATCAAGGTGCACTGCACGTTCTGCAGCCGAGCCTTCTTTGTACTTATACTGAGATGTTGCAAAAGTTTTCAAAAAAGATCCAACAGATTTAGTCCACAGAGATTGACCAACCTACATATATATTTACATACCTCCGCAACAGATGTAATAAAAACGTACCTTGGTAGTCTCTACCTTTATGAGTTCATACTCACCACTCTCTCCCTTTGCGAAGTGCCTTAAATTGAGTCAGATACAATTCTAAGAAAAACTAAATGATATGACCATACTTTACATCTGCGTTTACTTCAGCGTATATAAAGTCCAAATCGTATTTGATAGATTTATCCTTTTCCCCTGCTTTGATAGCGGTAATAGGACAAGGTCCTGTCTGGAAAATACCTTCACTCTTTTCCTAAACGAATGTGTTTGAAAACTTCTTTGGTTTCAACCAGGCATACCTGTGGTGTCGAATCTAGTGCTTGCCATCCACCATATCCGGAAGGTAAATCAGGTCTGCGCATCCTATACATTATTAATAAACTCAAGTACTTTGTCAACAACGATATTGTACCAGACATCATTCCACACATGAAAGTTCCTAAAGAAATAATCAGATACAAAAAACCTTTAAACAAGTTGTAGCTTAGTACCAAATTGAGTCAGATGTGACAGAACTGTCTTGAACAAGCTTTCCATCGCCATCACGATAAAAATAATACTCGATACCTCTATCAAAAGAGGTGTCATGCGCTAAAAAAACAAGGAGTAAGCGAAAATACTACAGAAATGTTTTGGGAACCTGAGTTAAAGTTTGTAATTGGACGACATGGAATACCAAGGCACCTACAGACCGAACACAATACGGCAGCTTGAAACAATGTAAGTATACTTAGAAACACTTACATACTAAACATACCAAATACCCAGCATTGACCTACATATAATGATCAATACATGATAAACTCAAAAAGATAATAGTAAAAGACTTACCATACTTAACACCTTGGCCACTTACATAAAACTGTTCCAAAATAGGATGTGAACTTACCCACGCCTTTGGTTTAGTGCCATCAGCATAATTACCTAACGAAAATTTAGCGTTTCTAACCCATTAGGTAGATGACGTACCACTCCAGTTTCCTACAAGTACTCCACCCTCATCTTGAACATTAACAAGAGCACTTAATTTTCTCGAGAATAAAACAGGATCTCCACGATTCTCAAGAGGTATCATTTCAACAAGCTTCAAGCATGCTAAAACACTCAACTCCTCGAACTGTGCATAAAGCCATCTTTGAGGTACTTTAACCCATTCACTTCCTTGCTTTGAGAAACGTGTTAGCAAAGCAACTTCAGAAACTGTGTTTTTAAGAGATGGGTACCCAAACAACTCCTTCCTGGTTTAGAACGTATTCAGTTCTCCAAGAGTCATCTTCCATATATACACCATCATCTTCACTCCATGGATTGAATAGAACGATAACGGGATGAGTTGATTCGTCTGTTACATCTCCGTTTGTTACAGAGAGTGAGTATTGTCCGATTTTTGCATTGGCGGGAATACTGACAGAGAAAAATTGTGTTAGAGTAACTTGATTTTACGTCTGTCGTTTTGTATACCTGACCATTGCTAAGAAGCCATCATCTGACTTTTCTTTCACAAAAGCTGCCACTCTGTCTTACTCAACTCTTCTGGTTTTGCATCTAACACCTTTTCGAGAATTAGTAATAAAACGAATGTGACATCATGCCTTGATTTTGACTTGTTCGCTAGTCTCAGGGAATACAGTCAGTACAATAGTAAGCGCACTAGGTTCTATGTATCCAGCATTAATAAAACAGTGGCTAAGAGTCAAAAAAAGAAGCGTAAAAACAAGTTAAATGCTAATTTCGTACCAAGATTTGTTTTGAACCCAAGTTGGAAAGTATTAGCACGTCTTAGTATGAGCATACTCTTATTAACATAATCAGTGGTATGATGCGATTCACGATTAATGCCAGTGAAAGTTTCAAGAGTCACGTGACCAGGTTCTGGAGCGGAGATTGGAACGCCCTCTACAATTTAAAAATAAGCAAAACACGAAATAGGTCTTAGTAAAACCTTACCGAATACTTGTTCACCGTTAACTTCGCCTGGAGTAGAGTCTACTGGACCTTTCCATTCGAAATCTTCGTAGCAACTACCTTTGCCTTGGAGTTGAAGAGAGTTCTCATGGTGAGACCACTCGAATTCGGCGACAGGTATCTTGTCACTGGTCATTCCTTTTGCAGGACCTAAAAAATTTTACCAAATCTTTCACAAGAAGTAATTTACCATCAGTAGCCTCAAAAGCGCCTTCGTAGCTCAAAAATTGTCGGACTTTACCACTCTTATCTACGAGAGCCATACCATCGCCATTAGATGATCCTTGTGGTAAACATTAGCGTTGGTGATGGAAAAAACGTGGTCGTACCGTCGTGGATGCCTTTTACAAAAAAAAAGAGTACTCCGAAACCGTTCTTGGTTTTGATTAGGAAAGAGAACAATCTAGCCTCGTGTCATTACACTCAACGTACTTGTAAATCAGGTACAAGTCCTTTCAGTTCTACCGTCTTATAAACCTTACCATCGGCACCTAGACGCGCACGTGATAAGAATATGCTAGATACGGACGGAGTAACACAAGAGAAAGCTGAGGATCTTTTTTCTCCGTTGTGATTTAACGGTATTTTGGTAACGTACCTCCATAAAGCGAAACTGACCATCCCTTCAAGTTTGTACCACCTGGAGCGGCGATTTCGAAACCTTTTTGGAAAAAAGATTTGTCACGTGATTTATCAATTGTAGTCGGTTTAGTTACCTTCAAATTGATCTGAAAGCATATCTTCATAGTGAAGCTCATTGAAGAAAACAGGAGTACGCGTTTCCTCTGCCATATTTGTTGATAGTTATCGATTTGGCGACTTTTAACGACTAATAAGTCATTGCTCGCACCTCACAAGCAGTAAGTAAATTTTACCTAGCATTAAGCTTAAAAGTAACAAATGAACGGAGGACGTACAATGGCATATGTAACTCGGACTCTTGTTGCAGAGAACGTTAATTATTATTGTTACTGGCTTTGGTTTTTTTTTTTACATTGGCTATTTGATAGTCAATTTTTACAAGAATGGCTATTTGATAGTCAAAATTAAAATACACTTGACCACCGTTAAACCACACAATGTGTTCTTCATTTTCTTTACATCGCCGCCTCCATTTTGGTACTGGGTGTTTTGTCCATTTTCCATGTTTGTTCAAGTTATTATCAAACCTTGTGCTTGTTGCTGTATATTTTGATATAAGAGGCCATTTTATGTAAATTTCATTATCTAAATCAATAATATCAAGTAGTAGCTCTAATGGAAGATCCAATACATGAGTTTTCGTCTACGTTCAAGTTTGAGGTTAAATAAACACGTGACAAGTGGTACCTCTTGTTTTTTTGCGATAGGGGAGCTTTTACGTTTAGTGCTCATCGTGAGTAAAAACGCATAATTGACATCACTGAGCTAGTACTCTTCAATGAATAAAACAACATTGTGTATTTGCAAAAACACAAAAAAAAAAGCCGCAGTACTGGTAGCAACTCACCCTATAGAAGCCGTCTTTGCCGTCCTTTGCTAGAGAGCGAAATGTCGCGCAAAGTATAGGGTTCTTCATGACCTCACCGGCCTTTGGTGGTTTATTAGATGAAATGGCAGTTCTTTGAATTTTTTTTTGGCAATTCATTCCGTAATTGACACTTAATGATTGATTTGGTACACCGTTAGCTAGACCATGGTCTTCGTATAGGCAACGCATCTATGAAACTCATGTTGAAGTTATAATGTATCCTACAATATGTTTCATTGTTTACCATGCACTCAGTCGTACATCTAAAATATTGGCTAATATCGCACAACATCACTTTGGATTCAAAAATAGGCCTTACCATTTGACATGGCTTTAATTTCATTGGTAACTTGTCAGAAACTTCTGTGATCAATCTCGTGCAACTTGCTGGAGTACAATATTCAAAACTAATAGTGGCAAAAGTGTTAACATGTAAGAGTAATAAATGACGTCATGTTAGTTAAAAAAAGTCACAATATTATTTGTGCAATACTCGTCATGTTTTGTTGTTGTTTGTTCAATACTTCAAGGGGTTGTGAAACACCTGAGATGCTTGTATCTTATTGTCAATCCATATGCCAAGACTCATAACTGATTGGCATAAAAAGGTGTTGGCAGGTTCCCAAACTCTCACAAATGTAAATCACATGGATATTCACTGGCTTTCATACTATCCTATCAAGTAAGAGACACTATCAAATACAACATTCTTTAATACTTTTAAAACAATCAGCACACGATACCAAAGTATTAAACATAAGTGTAATCTTAGAAAGTCTTTTTTTCTTTCTCTTCTTTATCAAAACTATCTTTTTCTCGTTATCCTTACACTTCAATATAATAGTCTTTTTACCTACCTATTATCATTGATAAGTCATACTTTTTACGCACTCAGTGTGTCTGAGAAAAAGTTCAAAAAAGATTGCTACCTCAACAACCATGTCCTTTAGTTTAATACAAACAAGATATATTAGGGAATTAGTGGATACTTCTATATTACCTCTTCTTACATCACAACAGCATAAAAACTGTGAAGTACTGTATTTGTTATTGTTGTATGATATAGTCAAGATACCTGACCATGATATACTTGGCTCATAAATAATACTTTTTTTTGACCTCATCATACAGCTTATCTGTAAATCCTTCAGGAAGGCGTTTGTGTGGACCCTACAAACCCTGTAAGTATTTAAACCTTAGCTCAGGACCTTGTTTAAAAATTAGATGTGAAGAAAGTGATTGGTGGTTAGTTTTTTATGTGACTTTCATATCTAGTTTGTGTACTATGCTGCCTGAAAAAATTGTTGTTTTGTTAGTTGATACTTTTTGCCAATATTTATATTGTGTAAGCTTGTATTAAGCGAAACCTAGTATTTGAAATCAGCTAATAATTGTATGTAGACAATGTTGTATTGATTAGCTTGTTGAGTAAAAACCTAAGATAAGAAGTTTCTTCAAAAAAAAATTGTCTGCAAAGATTCTTTTTTGCGAAAAAAGGAATTTAGGAAGGTAAATGTACCACACTATATAAGAAATCGAATACAGTATCAGTATCTGGATATATATTAGGGTTTTGATAAAAGTATTCTTCGCTAAGCTGCTGAAAAAACCTAAAGAAATGAATATGACAATGACATTATGTCAAGAAAACAAGAAAAAAAAACCTTTAGATTTCATCTTGAAAGTACTTACACCTGAATCTCATGAGCGTATTCTGGTAATTTTATGATTTTACACACGCTTGTTATAGCTTGTACTATACTTCGATCTTTAAAGTCAATACGTGATAAAATCAAGCCAAGCACAGACTCTAAAATAATAAGAAAAAAGCAATAACAATAATATGTCATGACAACACGTTTTCTACCAATGAGCAACTACGATTCCATTGCAAAAAGGTGCTGTCATTTAAAACAGTTCAGTGCCACTCATGGAGTGCCATATTGAGAACATAATTGAAGGACATCATCAACCGTTTTAGGCAAAAAGCTGACTTCCAAAAAAGAAACGCACATGGTTCATTAGGCATGCCACAAATTGGTCTTGGTCTAAGTTCTTTCCCACGCGTATCAAAAACTCAGTAAGCATTGGTGAGTCTATTCCAAAGCCCATAGCGTCAAACTTTTGTAAACCATGTTTATAATCTTTATTAAACGCTTCAATCGAGCTGTTGAAGTACAGAAGAACTATCAGACAGGTATTGAGGCGTATTAAACTTAACGTTACTTAAAATCGCATAAATCTGCTGTTCGCGTTATGATATAACTTGCGCACCTTGAAGTACGGTGCACTGATGATTACATCATGAAATAGTGTACAAGTTGTTAAAGAAGTCATGAATACCATGTCATAGCCCAGTATGCGCTGGAGCATCTCAGGCGGTAGATGCATGACGTTTAATGCCATTGATAGTTTACTGTCACTGTTTTAAGTTTAGAGAGTGATTATTGTGCTACACAATGACAGGTCAAGCTTCGTCACTCGTTGCACGTGCAAATTCTAGTTTTATTCCACAACAAGATCAGAGAAAAAAAAGCCAAGCTGATATCGTACAAGGGTTATTTTTTTATTGCGATAGGTACACTCACAACTTTGCCATTGGAACACCGTTGGGCCATAAATGTGTTTGGTTTTGTAACAATCAACTGTATCTCGTATCGTCTCTTGTGTATTCCGTGGTCTTAAACCAAGATCTTTTTCAGCCTCTGAACTTTTCACATACCAGAAATGACATGCCATCTCTAATCGAACAGGATCTTTATCGCCAAGTGAAGGATTACCTAAAGTATGAATATCAGCGGTGTTACATCCTTTAATATTCGCTTACTGTACACCCTCGGTACTGCAGTGCTAAGCGCACTAGCAGCAGGAACACGCCTTGGAATAACAAACCGAGGTGGTTTGATGTTCGAAACTCGAGATATCATAGTAAAGACGTTACGAAGTGAGTGATTTGCCCCAGATATTAGATACGTTTTAAGCGGTTTACCAACAACCATAGCGTTTCTAGGAGGGTTAATCAGTCAGAAAAATAAAAAGCACGTGATTTATTTCAATATCACGTGACGTACCTAAACGCCTCTGCAGCATCGCGAACATCTATTATGTTTGTTCCACCTAAGAGAGGAAGTGAGAGAATGCTAATTTTAGTGATTAGAGTATGTTGTACCAGGAGGAATTACAGGAACTTTCCTGCAAAGGAATTTATAAATATAGCCTGTTGATCTCACATCAAGATCACCAGGTCCTAATATTTGAGAAGGTCTTAGTACAACCAAATGTACTTTATTCTTTTCAGCATAATTCAATGCATCCATCTCCGCTACTACTTTCGAATGGTAATAACTACAAATCATTAACAAAGTCCATCGTTCAAATTTTCTTCTGAACAAAAAACAGTTTCTACTACTACATTACGTACGGCCAATTGCGAACTGTGCTTTCGCAGTATTTACTAGAATCTGTCGCGATCTTTGTGGGATCATAAAAGCATCCTACTACACCAGACGTAGATGCATATACAACGCGACATCTTTACAGTTAAATTGTAAGCACAATCTTTTAAATTTCTTTCTCGCCCTTACCCAACCTTTGCAGCTACACGCATCACCACTAAGGTGCCATCAACATTTGTCCTGTATACTGTGGAATGTGATCTGCCAAATCTAGAATGTACAACAGCTCCTGCCAAGTGAAATATGCCGTCAACATCAGCACAAGCCTTTGCAAAACCACGTTGGCAAAAAGCGAAGTAAAGTAGTTTACATTGTTACACGCACTTTGAGGAGTGTATTATAGTCTAGAATAGAACCATTGACTAAACGTACAGCTTGTGGGAGCGTTTTACAAGCGGTTGCAGTACGGGAGTAAACTACAACGAGTTACACCAATGGTGGCTTTATAATACGATATTATAGTATTGTACCGCTTACAGATGCCCAGCATCAAGCAACTAGCAAAAGTCGTTAATTAATTATCGAACGCTCGTAAATACTATACAAACGCACCAAAGGTATTAGATGTCTACCTAGAAAACCAGCACCACCTGTCACTAGAAACGACTTTCCAGTCAACCAAGACGTATGCTCCTCCATTGTTATAGTGTAGCAAAGCGCAAATTTAAGATTATTTGACAATTAAGTCTGTAATCGTCTAAGTGAAAATTTTTCATTTACTATGGCCACTCTTCCTGATTATACCGAATTTGGC
>JALMLS010000473.1:0-66155 GCA_038496445.1 Trichosphaerium sp. ATCC 40318 | reverse complement strand
ATTATCTGGTGTTGTCACTGTTATTTGAATAGTATCAAAGATTAAACATTGGACAGAAAGATTGAACAATGTGAAATTACCTTGTTCAAGGATAGCTTCGAAAGTTGTTTTGTTTTTGAAAGATATATTAATCTGAGATATGTTTGGACAAGATGTGATGGGGATAGGTATTATTTCATTAACAAATATGACTTCTAAGTCATCAAACGTCTGATTGGAAGGAATTTCTGATGGAATACCTTGCTCTATGATAATTGTGTAAACTATTCTTGCTGATGGGTTTCTTAGTGTTTGTGATGTTGGCGTAGCTACTGGTGTTGCTGTAGGTACTACGACAGTTGAGAGCGTTGGTGTTGGTGTTGGAGAAGATACTGGTGGTACTGTAGGTACTACGGCAGTTGGTGATGTTGGTGTAGTTACTGGTGTTGCTGTAGGTACTACAACAGTTGGGGATGTTGGTGTTGGCGTTGTTGGAGTAGGTACTGGTGGCGCTGTAGGTTCGATTGTAGTTGGTGGTTCTGTTGGAGCTGGAGGTGAACAATAGAAAACACCAACTGACTCGTTATAAAAGATAATATTTGTTGTATTATCATCAAAAAAGGCGAGAACCTTCCAATGTGGTTAGGTCAGAATCAAAAAAAAAAAAAGTGGAAAAAAATAAAACAACTTATGCGTACCGTTACACACACTCTACTCTATCAAATGTAGCACTTAGTTTAGTTATTGTACTAGCACTTAATGTATTAGTTGTGTATGTTGTAAGGAACACTTCTGTGATATGCTATCATTGTAAAGTTAAAAAGAAATCTTCATCAATACATACATTGTACGCTTGGATTGTAACTCTTGATCCTGTCTCTGCATACACAATTAATAAATCTATATTAATAGCGCTATCTAATACTAGAATAGCGGTCACTTGAGGTAATATACTAGGTATATCAACTGTGTTTATAGAGGATGGTAGAAAGGGAGTATCATTGTCTGAGCAGTTTACTTTTGTTGATATAATATTTAAGCTGGTATCATTGACTTCAATAGCGAATAGGGTATCATCAAGTGATGTAAAGGATATGCTATTAAAATCTATAATAGATGGTACACTTTGTGCTTGGTGTAACACTCCAACCTGCTATAGTACTATAAGAAAGGTGCACATAAAAATAAGAAAAAAACAGGAAAATTTTCTTAGCTTACTTCAATGGATCCAAGCAAAGCGTCTACTCTCTGGTATACTATTACATGAAAAAATGATTGATCAGCTACATTAGGCTTTACAAAACAGCCTTGAGCGTTCATATGAATGATGTCTTGCTGAACATCAAGAAAATCAAGAAAATCTTGACACAAGTTAACAAAACTTTGAATCAACAAATCAATCGTACTTATAGACAGTGTGCGGGTAGTAGGTGAAGTATCATTAGAAATTAAAAAATAGTATGGATCATCTGAAAGGGAGAATACCGCATAAACAAGAAATCTTTCAGCTCCAGTTTCTGTTAAATCTTAGTACCAACAAAATATAAAAAGTTTGCTACTGCTGTGGAATAAATATCTCTGAAATGCTCACCGCATATTCAGTAGAATGAATCCTACAGCCAAAAAATAGGTATTTGTTTTCTATCAAATCTGAGTGCAATTACTTACATCAGAGGCCGTGTTCTACTAAAAAATGTGCTGACTTTCAGGTGACTTGAAAAAAGAAAACCAAAAAAAAGACGAAAGAAGGTTTACTCACCTAAAAATGCTGACTTATCAAAAGAAACAAAGTACTCAAAACCAATGTTAGTAGTACTATCCATCAACTCATTTTCCGTTCCTGGGTTCAAGACACCCTCCTATTATCGAAAAAAATGAGAAAAAACAAAGAAGTTTACAAGTACTGAGGAAACAAAAAGGTGCCGCACCAAATAGCTTATTATTCTATATGACAGCATTCCCGCTGCGTTTAGGTAAACGAATGCTGCTGTCTGGTCACCATACTCGATGACAGGTCCAGTATGATCGTCAAAATTTATCCCTATACTTATGTTCTCGCCATTAAAGAAACCTAGAACATCTGTAAGGGAAAAATCCCAAAATGCCAAACGAAAACAACTCTACAACTATCAATGTACTGTTGTCACGGCTTGAGACGCCAGTACAGTAATAAAGCATGAGCCGTGACACTTCTTTGTTGGGTTTAAACGGTTTTACAATTTTTTCTGAGTTACAAGTCTTTTAGGCGCTTTTACGTACTTGTAGGTGTAGCTACATCTAATGATAATTGGTTTGCGCCTTTTTGAAGTCAACCAAGTAAATGAAGTGACATTTACCTTGAACGGCGTAGAAATATGATGGACCAGCGTTTGAGACGCCAAATGCTACATCAGCAGCAAGAAAAGTGTTAAACTCTGGTTTAATTTCGCTAACATCCAGAAACGCATTGAATTTCGGCTCTGCAAACAGTGCCATAGAAACTAAAGCATTAGAGAAAGAATTTCAAAAACAAAGCGACAGTACAAATTACGTGGCACAGGACCACAGTTGCTGTAATTACTCTATAAATGGTCATCAGAGCAAAATCGGACAAAGAATGACGATTTTAGGCGGTCGCTGCCTAAAAAAACAATAAAAAATGCGAAATTTCTTTAATGACTGTATAAAGAAATCAGATCCCGATTTGTCACGCCAGAACGTCCATACACACCTGCGATAATGGGTAAGAATTGCTGTGATGATATTGGTTGCACACTCACAGGATCTTGGGGTGCATATGTACGTTCTTACTGGTCTTAGTTTAACAACTGCTAATTCTAACAAGGATGTTCGGTCATAGTGTTAAGAACTAATGTAGAAGCGATATGTAAATTATCTACCTGCAACCTAACTGATGAACAATGCGAAGGGTCAAACAATAAAAAAAAATTTCACTCCTACGAGCAATACGTACACGTGACTTACTGCATATGAAATTTGTTTCTGATTTCTCAAAATGCAATAAATATAAAACTCAGACTCATGACGCAATGTGTTGTTTCCATGTTAACGAGACAATATGCACTTAGGTGTAAGGTGGATAAGTCTTTTAGTTTCATTAATTTAGTAATCGTCACTGTCATCTCCAAATAGATTCCGAAACACTTCCATGTCTTGTTTATGATTCTTCAGCGTTTCAGTTGCACTCTCATAAAAGTTGCCAACTGATTCCATTTGATAAAGATGTGTTGTATGACGCTCTTGATGCCTTGTTTGCCCATGTAGCTTTCTATAAGTTGCTTCTCCAAAACAAGCATATAGATTGTTTTTAGCGCTACAGCTGCTGTATATTTTCCCTTTATTTTATCGCTTCCTTGAATCGCTATCGTGACATACTAGAAATCCAAAAGTAAGAAAAAAGAAAATAATAGTGTAACTAGCGCTAGCTGTATAGTTTGGCTAATTTTTCGTAATCAACATGAATCAATCAAATACAAAAATAGCAATTGAAAAAATCACGAACAAAAATAATACACTTCCTGTAAAAAAAAGAATTTCGACAGTTCGTCATTAACTACATTGTCAAAAAGTTTGTTTTCTTGTCAGAGAAGCACTCCACATGATTAAAGGTCAAAAGAGGGAAAGAAATCCGTATGTTAGAGTACCTTATCGAAGTTATTGTACAACTTTGATATCTTAGTCTTGTCGCTATAAATTAACAACACATCCCCTTCTGGTGTTACAATCCCACCTAAAGCTGCTTCTGCATGCATGCACTTCTTTGCTTTTTTGAAAACTTGCGTTGGTGATTCCAAGCGTAAAGTGTAAATAGATAATACAACCGCCACAGAATCATTTACCAATGTACCAACACCTACACAAGTAGCACCTTTATGTATAGTCATTGCCAAATGGACACTCGGTTCTGGATCTTCAAAATTTATAACATTCATAACATCATAGGGTAAGCGGGGAAAACTCTCATAATAAAGAGTAATTACACCCGATTTAGACATGATAGCATGCTAAAAAAATGAAGTCAGAGTACAAAAAAACAAAAAAAAACCACAAAATAACTTCTACCTGTAACGGATAAGTTTGATGCTGAACAATAGATTTATGTATCTTTCCAGTATCCAAGTAAATATCATAAAGGGTATTAGTTCGTCCCTGATAATGAATACCAACTGTAATAAGTAAGCACATAAAACACAAATAGACAAGTCATACTTAAATGCAAGTCATCATCCAATAAATCTTTGCGTTCAAACATAGTGACGTATAACAAATCAAGAGGGATTGTCTTAACAATAATTGATTTATCGGTATCTATCACGTGTATTTTACAAGTATTGGCAGTATCTTCGTGGTCATGAACAAGTGCATAGATCTATTTTATCATTGATGTCAGTACTTGTAAAAAAGAAAGAATTTGTTGAGGCATTAATGCGTTGTTGGGATTCTATTAGACAAGTACTTACGAATTGTTTGTGTCCAATCATTTTTTTGACGCTGCCTTGGAAGGTTATTTTATGTTTCCACTCGTATTTGTTCGTCAAGTCCTGTAAAAATAGGTCATTAAGTTTTGTTGACATTGTTTAAGTGAATTGCTGACGATTGTGTATTTTGAAGCTGTAAGTTGATAATAATTATGTCGTACTTGCCACAAGCGCATTGATGATACCGCCCATTCAAATTTACGTGAAACAAGCCGCAATGGTAATAAACCAGCTAAAGTGGACGAAGAACCAACTGCTTCGCTCAAAAAACTATCGTAGATCTCAATGGGAAGGTCTATAGCTATATTATAACAAACAACTATCGTAATTGATTTGACAAACCGTAAATTGTTAATTCATCCATTACAATGGGGCACAATTCATAGTTCGTTTGACTTCACTTGATCATGTTTCTTTTTTTTGACAAAAAATTTGCACATGCAAAACGTTTTTCCTTTTCGATCAAAACAAAGAGTACCAGAGCCAAGTTCAAGGTTCCAAATCGAATTACTTGAGAATGGATGCGTTAGAGGATTTCCTCGGCTGTCTATTGCTGCTATGAGAGTGAATTTTTTTGTTTCTAAAATGCATGTTATTACAAGTTGCCTTTATATTGTTGGTCACTCATTGGACCTCAACAACTTATTTGCTCTCAAGCGATTGAATTGGAATGCCTCTGAATATTTGGATCTATTGGAGTACCAAGACGTAAGCAAAGGTGATTTTGTTGTCACCAACATGGAACCTAATTCCAATAGCAGATTTTTATTTTTGGAGTTACAAGAATAAATAACAAAGTACATTCAATACAACAATAGTATTCAAAGCTATTGTTGATATACGATATGCATTAGACCGTATTCGATTTATTGAAGGCGCAACTGGTGATGTCGGCGCTGGCGTAGGGATAGCCTGGGTAGGTTCAGGCGTTGGCGCTGTAGGTGGCACTGTTGTTGGAGGCAGTGTTGTAGGGGCAGCCGTTGTGGGTGAGAGCGTTGTTGGAGGAAGTGTAGTTGGAGGAAGTGTTGTAGGGGGAGCCGTTGTGGGTGAGAGCGTTGTTGGAGGAAGTGTTGTTGGAGGAAGTGTTGTAGGGGCAGCCGTTGAGGGGATAACTGGTGGTGTTGGTGCTTCTGTTGTTGGAGGTGGTAAGGGAACGTTGATAACAAATGGTCTTTCGTCAGAGGTTCCTGTATCTGAGGTAACAACCATGGTACCATTGTATGATACTTCTGGACTTGGAACAGTACAAAGCTAGTAACAAATCGATTGAATAAAAATTAACTAAAAATGTTCGTTGACATACAATGACCCCAGACTCAATATCTTTCTGTGCAACAGTAGAACCAGCAATACCAAAGTCGCAAGTTACATTACCAAAAAAGAAATAACCCCAAATCTGAAACTCATCACCTGGGTCACCTTCATTTGCTTGCATATAAACAAGAAATGGCTTTAGCGCTGCTAAAATGAGAAGAAAAAAAATGAGTTTGTTATAGATGGAAAGGTTTACTTACGATTTATAACATATCCCATTCCACTCAGTGCTGATATGTCAGTGGTAGATATACCTATTATCCTATTTCTTGAAAGTGTAGGATCCATAATACCTATGGCCCTAGCATCCTAAAATCGTTTTATTGAGTAGGCACTATCTACAATGTCTTTCAAGCATTTTTATAAATTTGATTTGGTACCTTCCAATGAGAAGTTTGTCGTCCGTCTCCTTGACTAACACCTGTGGAATACGTTGCAGTAGATACAGTATCAGACGTTGGATCGAAATAGTGAGCTACATTACCTTTTAAAACGTTAGTGAACTTAATGCTGTTAAGCCTGCTAAATCATTCTTTGTACCAGGTGTCCACTGTCTATCAGCTGTTTCAAATGCAGAGCTGCTACTTAATTGAACTCTCATTAAATCATATGGCCTCATTCGAATATTTGTTAGGTTTCTTGCATCGTCTAGTGCAGCATCAACTAAAACAACAACGATAGTTAGCTATTGTCTCAGCTCTTGCAGTATGTGTGTATATACCGGATTGAAGTGCTGATGTAAAACCTAGAGCATGTCCAATCTCATGAACAACAACCGCAAGTAAATTCATAGAACCCTAAGAAAAAAACGATCAAAAACGACTTTAAGTTCAAATGAAGTCACTTGGCAACAGCTTAGAAAGCAAAAAAAAGACCACAAGTGGATTTGTATATATGCGACATACCCCTGTGAGACCATCACTTAAGTCTGTATCAAAGAAAAACTCTGTATTGAACGAAATTGATGAATCTCTAAAAGTGGAGGTAATTTGATAGTCTGGATCGATTACTTTTCTATTAGCTCTTGTGAGCGATATTCTGGTTGGGTCTATTGTAAAACCCTAGGAGCAAGATAAGAACAGAGCCAAGGAGAATGATTGAGAAGAAAAAAAGGAAAATCACAGATGTTCTATTCGTTCACATGCTACTTTTTTTTTTTCCACAGAATGAGCTTACGATTCATTTCGCTCATAAAATGCGCAGTTTCAACACGTGCGGGAAAAAAAAGTAGAGTTACAGGTCTATTTGAACGATTTGAACTGTACCGGGAGTATACGCGCAGGTAGTAATAAAAACGCGCAGGAAAATGGTTTTGAATCGGGTTACTACTTCTAGGCCAACCGTTGTAAAAAAAAACTTGGAGTACTTACAGGAGGAAGAATACCATCGAATGCAGTCATATCCGCAGGATAAGTGGCATTATTATGTGCTTCAAGATAAGCCCTTTTGAAAAGTGTAAATATGCGTCAATAGTAGCGTAAAACGTACAATACAATAGGAGCATTGCCACCAAATGATGTTACGCTAGTACTTGCTGAACCGATAGTGCTGGAAGAACTAAAGTCATCCCTTGCCTCCATGTCCAAATATATTGTCCTATCGCTGATGATAGCGGATGACTATCAACTGTTGTTACGGATTTCTTTGTAAAGATTGTGTACCCATATATCAGCTCCCAGCTGTACTGTTGCTTTCATACCAGCGTTTTCAGGCTAGTAATGAGAGATTAGAGCCACAGTATTACTGCAAACAGTAGACGTCGCGTACAAGGTTAATACCCGCGCCAAAGTTTATAACGAATGTCATGCATGAACCTGATGATCTTATGGATAGTTAGTACGTCGTATGTTATGTAAAGTGTACAGTTACTCCATAAAATATTAAACTATTACAAACATACCTTTTAGACGATCTTGAATGAGTTGTTGGTACTGGAGGTTCGTCATACTCTATTTCAGTATGTTTAAAATTTTCACCACAAACAAACCCTAAAACAAAGGTTACGACTATTACAATGCGTGTAGAATAAATATCAATCGAATTCAATTCTAAAAAGGTAAAAGTACGAAAACCTATTTACCGTCAAGTTCTTCATGTGCACTGTGTACGTGAGCAGTACATATAGCGAATAGAACTAAGTAGGTACGTAAACAAAAGTTGTAAGGTTGCGCTTCATTTGTTTTATAAATACCGTACGAGCTAGTATATGGCGTGAATAGTCATATTTGCGTTGCGTTATTACTTACGCTATTGCACGTCGTTGCTATTCCCGATTTGGATTTTTACCTCTTACTTAATATTTACTTGTCCAGTCTTGCTAAGGCATTCCTCCGAAATACACGTCGTGT
Organism: Trichosphaerium sp. ATCC 40318; assembly: GCA_038496445.1. NCBI lineage: Eukaryota > Discosea > Flabellinia > Trichosidae > Trichosphaerium > Trichosphaerium sp. ATCC 40318. The sequence continues at coordinate 58,036 of JALMLS010000473.1, read as the reverse complement.
ATTAAAGGCGTAACCAGTCCTCAATAAGGAAGAGAAACGATTTCGACATGAGAAGATTATAAACTAGATAATCAACAAAAAAGATAATCGATATTCCCAAAAGTTCGATCACTATGAGCATCACATGTACCAATGTTGAAAAATTGACTTGATAGCAACCATTTTATAAAATATGAGGTGAGGTTATGAAACGAACCAATTGAAAAAAATCAGGTGAATTGAAACACCTAAAACAAGAAGGGCTATGTCGATCTTGACTGAAACAACAAGTGGTGATGAATGACAGCTGGTTAAATATAATTCAGTTAACAAATGGAGCCTTTACAAAACGGCAAACAACTATGGCAGCAGTGGAGGTAAACCAACAGTAATTGATAAAACGAACAAAAGAAAGCTTATCCTTACTTTTAGACGTCAAAACCATTCACGTCGCTTACACCAGGCGTAACAAAGCCAGAGTACGTTTTAACGAGCGTCCGTCGTGCGCTAACGCTTTGCAAGGTCAATCGTCAAACAATGCTTCAAAGGCATGCTAAATACTTAAAAGACCTACCTGCGCGTATTACACTCCGTTATTTACACGCTTAGGTTTGGTTGAATTGGTAGCGAAGCAACGCTCTGACCTTCTAGACAAAGATTCCGCTTCGTACACAGACCCAAACAAACCACATGTGTACAACGATTGGATCTTTTATGGTACGAACCATAAACGAGGCCTTAAAACTCCATTTTTACGCTCGTTTAGGCAACTACCATGAACCTTACACTGCTACAATTGCCTTTAACACTGAACTTGGTGTATACCATCCTTCAGCCGCTACAAAGCAAGTTATTGGTTTTGGTGGTACGCCACTACAGTGGGCTTGCCTTGGAGGTAGCTTAGAAGTAGTAAAATACCTCGTAGAAAATGTGAATGGTACAGTTTGCTTCTTTTTTTTGAAAGAAATTCAAAACGTGATTTTTGTTGTAGACCTCGATGTCAACGTACCAATGCATCACCTCGATGGTGCTACTGCTATCGATATTGCTCGTGTGAACGGACATAGTGATATTGTTGAGTACTTGGGCAAATTATAAGGTTGTACTTGTCATTGTTAGAGATGATTTCAGTTTCCAATACCATCTCTAACTACATCATCTACAATAATAAAATAATCATTTACAGGGATGCTGTTAAAGTTACCTTGGTATTAAATAAGTGTGCTGCACATTAACGTAGAGAAATCAAGTGAAATGTCGAACCTACTTTTTGATGCGAAGGGGCCGTCCTTGCGTGTGCTTGCACTACTTTTTTGTCTTTGGGTTAACAAAACAACAGTCACGTGATAGTTGGCATAACTTAAACGGTCATTCGGTTTACGGTTTTGGCTGTGAAAATTACAGTAGCTCTCAACGTACTATCTAGGATGTCTAACCCACCAGTAAGGCGTATGGCGCACTATACGTCCGGTAAAGTGCGTGATAAAGTTGTGGCCCCAAAGGACAACAGGAGACGTAACGTGAAGCGTATGGCGCACCGCACATCTGGCAAATCAGGAGAAGACGTTTTTGGTCAAGTTAACCCAAAACCCAAACCAAGACCTCTACGGCGTCGTATGTCTCATCAGACATCTGGTAAATCAGGAGACAACCTTGCAAAACCGACGCGTATGAAGCACAGGACTTCTGGTAAATCAAAACTAAGCCTTAAAACAAAAAAGCCGTCGCCAAAAGCGATGCCGCCGCAAGAGAAAAAGTAAATTGTTGATTTACTGCTCTCACCTCCAATAAAACTCATTTCCAAGCAAAGACCAACCTTCTTTGACATGAGTATGTATTCACAAAACACTGTCTTTCATTCGAATCACGTGGGTAAACAAAGCATACTTTTTAAAGAATACGTCAACTTAAGTAGTAATTATGTTAAGTTAATATCACGAAACAATCTCAGACAGTGCAACGTTTGTCATCCAAAAATAACTGTTGTATCAACTACCTATTTATCTATTAAACAAGGTAATACTAGTTTAAACAATGTCAATAAAACGTAGGGTACGTGTTTAAAGCAAAAAGGTATTGATACATTACTAAATTGTTTATAGATACTTGTACAGCAACAAGAGTTACTTGGTCTATTACAACTTCCAGTGGAATTGCAGTTAGATATCATGGATTTAGACGAAGAAATATACATAAAGTTGCCTGTATTATCGAAACGAGCAGCAATGTCTACGAGGTTTGATAGCGAGTTGAACAAACATGGAAAGTGGATTCAAAATGCAAAATACCATATTAAACACGAGCTATGGAGTTGTGGTAAAAAACATGGACAACACAAGTGCTGGCATATGCATATGGGAAATAAGCCTACGTTGGTTGAGCAAGCGTACTATATTAATGACAAACGAGATGGAGAGTACAAGAGTTGGTACACCACAAATGGTCAGCTTGAGATGAAATGTAATTTTGTTAATGGGGAACGTGAAGGAGAATACAAGTCATGGCAGATTAATGGTGAATTGGTGGAACATTGTACCTATATCAAGGGCAAGAAACAAGGAGGCAATATTGAACGTCAAGTCGTGGTACTATTCAATAACGGATATGACAGATTAAAATGTAAATAACTGGACCTTCTACAAATTAATAAAATGAGTACTGTTAAAGGCCAAAAAAGCTGCCTCACAACTTGCACCTTGCGTATCGATTCAGCGTTGTGGAAATAAGTTGTTATTTTAGCAAGTCACGTGCACTTGTCTTGTATCTGGAAGAAGGATCTGTAACCAACAAAATCAGTACTTGAACAGTCAATTGAGATATTGTCGAAATCAAGTATGGCGCTGAACAGCTGTATATCCCTTGTGCTTGTTCTCAGTTTCTGCTTTGCAGTATGTGCTTCAAGAAACCCTCTAACGCATCCGTTCGCAAGTTATTCGATATGGAACCTTCCACTTGGCTCTGGTACGCATTGATAGACAGTAATCGCAATAATTTAACAGTTTAACGGTTTTGTTTTAAATCTCAGATGCAAAGTATGTATTTGGACAAATACAGCGTCCTACCGCTCAAGGAATGACTCCAGATCCTGATGTAATTATATTGACACCAAACGCACCGTTAACTACATTTTATTACTCAAACGGTAACGCACACTTGCGGCACTATCGCAACAAGACAACGTAATGTAATCTTCTGTTTTTTTAGCTGGTTGGAATAAAAACGTGAGTCGATGTTCACCAACAGGTGGTCAACTTTTTCGTGCACCTGTTCCTTCTGATTTCGTCATACCTGATCCACTACCACAGACGCCTAACAATGCGGGTGAGTACCATAAAACATTATCGCTGCGAATAAAAGCCGCACGTGTTTTTAACCGTTTTTTGTTAGGTGCCTTTCTCATGCCAGATGGAGATACGATTGTTCAAAGTCAACCCCTCGCTCGATGTGCATCTGATAAACCGGCAACTTCGAAATACATGTTCAGCAATGTGAGTATAAGAGGAGAAGGTATTACCGGAGCTCACGGAGGATCTGGACTTTCAGGGATTGGAGGCAAGTGTTTACTTTTTTTTTTGAGCTGTGTTGGAGAACATACGAAACTTTGACTCAAGCGATTTACATACCTTGATCGACTTTTGTTGAACTTGATCGGCCTTTTTGTTGCACTTTACATTTATTTTGCATACTTTTGCCGTCATCTACAAAAACTATTGTAAGCCTGTAGCAGGGATTGAACCTGCAACCAATGGCTTAGAAAACCACTGCTCTGCCAATTGAGCTATACAGGCGCTTGTTGTTATCAACAGCAATACTCCAATGACAGCGCCAAAAAGGCAGCATTTTATCATAACACTTTATTTCTTCATAACTAAATGCACGAAACGATATTCTCTGAAAAATTGAAAATTTTGGAATTTCAACCGTGCCTTTTAAATTCAACAAAATGACTTGATACTGTTCTTTTGCATTTCAATGCTTTGTTAAAGAAGTGTATTTAGGAACGTTAAGGTTGGGAGAACTTGTAAAGAGTAACAAAGACGGCATCAGACATGTACTTAAAGTGAACTTGCAAAGCTCTGCCAACACATACAGTGGAGGCTCAAAAAAGATGTCATTCAGATGGCCAGCGATAAAAGCAGATAGTTGCGCTCCAGGTTGCTACAAAGGAGTTGTACCTGCTTTAAAGTATGTTACATACAATTGTTAAACAAAACTTGAGAAAAAAACACGAAAAAACATTAACGTCAAGTTCAGGATGGGAGCTTTTAGCTCTCAATAGAACCTTCGATATAGAAAAAATAGGATTCGAAACAGAACCTGCCAAAATGCTTGCTTGGACGTTTCAGAACTATGGTGCATATCTTGTGGACAGTACAGGTACTGTTTTTGTGATGTTTACAAACAATGCTTACTATTTTTTCTAAGGTTGGTCTGTGTATGCTATCGAGACTGAGTACTCTCCAAATGGTGATTTGATGGTTGAATTTGAAAAGGAATGGGGTTTTCCTTTCTGGGAAAGAAGTCGTGATAACCCATGGTCACGTGGTACTGAATATTATAAAGATATTGTTGAATACACAAACTCATCGGCCTTATTTTTGTGCTAACTGAGATCAAATAGATATGGATAGAATATTCATGAATCTTTGTGTTGTTGACAGCTGGAATTATGATATTTATCAGACAGTAAAAGATTCGAATGGCAAGCTTGGTGCTGGTACGAACAATCAGGTTTTTTGACATCCAATTGTTTTTTAAATTCACCCATACTAAACTTTAATTTATCATACTTACTTACTGTTGCCAATAAGGTGGTGGAAAAGCCCTGCAACCGTGGCTGCCTGGGTTTTAATAAATCTTTGTATACAACGGTGTATTAAATAAAGTACCCAAAGGCTTTTTTACCCAATTTCTGATTTATTAGAAACCTCTCATTCTCCTACCCTACACACTCTTCTTAAGAAATAATGAGGGGAAGACTACAACGTTTATTGGCTCTAGTACAGCCCTTGATGTTGTTGTTTACTAGCCAACAAGAACATGCAAGTAAGTGCAATACATATTTAAAAATTTTAAATCCTCGGAATGTTGAACAGAAAAAGATTAGGATTTAAGGGATGTGGGCTATCAATTGATTTACTGCTCGCTATCGCAAATTGTGTGCAGGCGGTTTTGTCAACTCCTTTCAAACGCTCGATAGAAGCTATATTGCACCAATACGTAGGACTTCAATAGAACATATATCCTTAATAACTGCCAAATTCTGCCACTTTTATTTAGTTTATCTACATGTCTAGTTCTAGAAAACAACATTCTGCTTTCTCTTTAAAACCAAATAGTTTTCTTCCACGAATCCAGAATAAGTAATTCTCAAAAACCAGGAAATGACGTTTGTTTGTTGGTTTAAGTGTGGCGTACTCACCAACTTTATGCTCTTGCAGTACCTTATAATTACGCTCCACAAAATATCCTTTTAACTGTATTTCTGTTGTACCTACTGAATAGCTTGCAGTAATATTTGATAAGTGATAATCAATGTAATCACAATGATCGACACTACCAGATTTATCAAGAATGAGTGAAGTTACTTCAAGCTTAGAATCCACATAACTATTTTTAGGCCCTGTTGTATCTTCAACCACTGCAATGACGGCAGTTCCTTTGAAAACAAGTGATTGATTAAACTCTACACCTATAAAGAAATTTCTCAATTAGTAAATAACAAAGCAAGTAACACATTTTAAAACCACATGGAGATCAGTGTTGCGAGCTTGGTCTTAACTGTAGGCTTTGATTACTCAAACATGTTATACTATTAGTACGTACCATGTAGATATTGTAAGAAAAGCTCTGGTGAATGTGTAACATCAGTGTGTACTAAGTATAAATATTGTGGCGCATATAGTGATACCCAATAAGTTCCCATAATTATAGACCCTTCTCCAAATGATTTCAAGACATAATAGGTGGGTATATTTATACCTGTACCTTCACATAAGCGGTGTTCAACAATACTAAACAATAAATTAAATCTCCAATACAAAACACATGTTCAGTCAAAGGAAAAAAAAACAAGAAAAAAAAAGGAAAAAAAAAAGAAACGAAATGTTCGTACTATCTCTCCTGTTCTTCAGTTTCAAGCCTCCTTTGTTCGACACAAGACTTTGCCTTACATGGAGAAATTCCGTTAGATATTGTGAAGTAAGCCCAAAAAAAGTTGCCGCTCCATTGTTCTGTTACGTCATCACAACAAATCAAAGCACCCATGTGATAATGCAAATAAGGAGCATTGTAAGTGCAATAACCCTCATACATCCCATTACATTTACGCAGTCTCTTGTAATACGACTTCCATGATTCTACAGTACTCTGTACAGAGCTTGTATCTATTTCAAAAGAGTTCTGTATGAGTTGACGCCAAATAACGTCGCTTGAAGCAAAAACGTTGCTTCAGAGCTAAAATTAGTAAAAAAAAACACAAAGGTTTTATATGAGGTTTTTACGTACTACACTTTGCATGTGGTTGAAAACATAAGAAGAGAGTGAGCGTTTAGGAACGTCACCACTTTTTCAGTTAATTCTGGCGGTAAATACGCTGTTAGAGTGTCCTACAGTTATTTAGTATGAAAAACGGCGTCAAAACGCGTTTTGTACAAAAAAAAGGAACCAAAATGCGCGTTACGCTATAAACGTTTACTGAAGCTTGCTTACCTCCATTAATGGTGTAGATTCAACTTTTCGTGATTTCGGACGTACAAATCGCTTTACAAAACCAACGAGGGATCTTTTCGCCATTTTTGATAACCTGGAGAACGTGGGAGGGGTTTCAGAAAGCTTCTAAAAGTCACTAAAAATAAACGGCTCGAGTGAATGAATCAATTGTTTGGTTATGTTTATTTGTAACTCAGTTGCACATGTGCCACAAAATATGTAGAACTTTGTCAAAAAAAAGTCGAAAATTCGGCACACTAACTATCCTATATTATGCCATAGGAACTATTTAGAAAGACCCCCGAAATTTATTTAGTATACAAAGTTAAGGCATTCAAGGGGGGGTTTGGGGGGCAGAGCCTAGCGGCAACTGAGCACCATAACCCAGTTGTCTCCCTTTGTGGCGAACAGTTCAATGTCACTTTGACATTTTTTCGACTTTTTTTTCGACATTAAAGTACACCCAAAATATATCTTCACAAAGTCTTTGTAATTTCATTATCCCTTAACTCTTCGTACTGACTATGATTGCACTACTTTCCGCGAAATTGAACAGAGCCACGATTGACTAAAAACGCGCTGTTTTCTGCAAAAATGTTGTCCAAAAGGTCTCCATAAGAACGGTGCAAACCCAAATAAAAAGTAAACAGCGGTATTGTAACGTGCAACGTCACCATGTTCAGTATGCATTCTTTCCAAGTATTTCCACGAAGATATTCATTGTGAACTTTGACGAAATACACAAATGTATTCTCTGAATGTATTACGTATGTCACTAATAAATTACGCTACTATCCTACAACTAAGGCCACGTCTCTCTTACACGTATTCTCATCTTTCGTGTGCCCTTTAACGTTTCATTTGGCGACATACACAGATTTTGAACTTACACTGCACAACCTTCATGACCACGATGTATTACGATAGTTTTTAATGGATCACTTAAATAACAGCATGCGCTGGATTATCACCAGCCAGCGCTATTCCAATCATATGGTCGATAAAGCAGCCATGCTGCAACAATTCATGTCCTTTTATAATTTATGATCATGTGCTAGTATTCAAGCTAAGAAATGAAATGCATATTCTTGATGTCCATACCGGCAAACAACACACCAGGCTCACATCAGGACGCTGAAGTGACAAGAAAGCTACTGGAGTCCATGCTCAAAGGAGAGGTGTCATCAAATAGCAAATGGTGCTCACTGTCGTCCATACTCCATATTTCAGGTTATAAAGGATATACAAACATTTTGAACTTCAAATTATTTCACGCAGCTTCATAAGCAATCATGGATCACAAAAGGCTCATAACCTAATACCCAAAGATATCTTCAATTACACTCAAGACATTACGGTTTCAATACTGACTATGGGTTACACATATTAAACAACTCTGTGCTAATTTGTCTTTTGACAGCTGAGGCATACTAGTCCGTCAAAGCAAACATAAATCAAAAGAAAAGCACACACATCCCCATCCCCATCCCCATCCACATCCCCATCCCCATATCTTTATCATATTACTAAATACATTTCAACTGACTTGCAACCAGAGGTGATGTATTCTTTCAGTATTACACCTTTATTGGTGAACTCAACTCAAGCGCTACTATTTACATTAAACGCTTAAAACAAACATTTCATGGTTTAAGACATCTGGATCTCAGTTAAATACCTTTAACCTATCATTTAGTACTTCTGTTTATCTATTTGACAGTTCAAGTGCTCCTCAACAGAAGAAACTACGACCCACGCTAAGATTAATTTATCATATACGCTCAAGAACTCGATGGCACTATTCTCAAACAAGAAAGCTGGATCTCAGTTAAACGTCTCACCTTATTTTACCTCTAATTTACGACCATTTGATGCTCCTGTTTATATATTTGAAGACACTGATGTTGATCAATTGGTAACTTCAACAGCTCAGAAGACACAACAGCAATCAATACAAACGCAATCTAAGACCAACAATGATGCAACCAAGGGGGTAAGACCGACAATAGTACCTAAGAAGATTACAATCGACAAGAAGAACACTAACAAGAAGAATAACAACAAAGAAGAACCATTAAGAAAGTTATTCCAAGATTCGTATGATACTCTCAGCAAAAGCACCAAGTATCCCAACATTCGCGCTTACAAAGAACAGCTCAAATCAAATATAAACATGTTCTCTACTCATAGAGAACGTCACAAGGCTATCAAGTTGATCAAGTCATCCAAAGGACTCAAAGGACTGACTCAAGCTCTCAAGATGATCAATGATGACTTTGACGCATTTTTCACCTAAAGTCACGTGATTGTTTATCTTTCACCGACTTCATTCTAACCTGGGGGAAAATGTAACGTGCAACGTCACCATGTTCAGTATGCATTCTTTCCAAGTATTTCCACGAAGATATTCATTGTGAACTTTGACGAAATACACAAATGTATTCTCTGAATGTATTACGTATGTCACTAATAAATTACGCTACTATCCTACAACTAAGGCCACGTCTCTCTTACACGTATTCTCATCTTTCGTGTGCCCTTTAACGTTTCAGGTATACCGACAAATCAAACAACGCACTGCAAACTCATTACATTAAAAACTACAAGGGAAATACAACCAATCGAGTATGAGGTCACGAGTTCATTCTTAGACGACTTGAACTATGATATGTTATACGATATCGTAAACTTGGTTCTATTAGACGAAGCACCAGCTGTGGCACATTTACAAGCTACAAACAAACATATCTATCGATGTATATCGTCCATACCGACTTGCGCACGTGATAAACTAAAAGAAATCGCGTTCCTTCAAATACTCAACCCAGAGCGTCAAACATATCTAAAACTACTCCAAGTGATAAGGAAAGGCAATTACAAAGTCTTTTGCACCAATAAGAACCTCAACAATGTTTTATCCTTTAGATCTATTTATGAAGGTCTGTCATCACCTGACGCGCCCACTTTGGGCATTAATCCTATTGCTGACTTTGATGAGTTTGCCAATGATGATAAAATGTTGGATGACTGGACTTGGCCAAAATCTATTTACTGTAGCACGTGTATGGCTATTTATGTCCCCAATCCCCTGCAAACTGGTCTCACGATAGCTGCTGCAAGTGTTAATGATAAAAGTGTTTGTAGTAGACATACTAACCACAGAGAAGCGTTCACTCCTTTTGTATGTGTGACATGTAGCTTGGGGAAGGGAGTATTTGAATGGGAAGGGAAACGGTATTGCTCTGGTTGTATGGCAAAAAGTACAGTTCGTTCTTTGAAGTACATGATACATCATCAGGTTGCCTATATTGATAGATTTCGTGGCAGCATACATAAAGATAGTATCCCTAGTATAAGTGACATAGAGAAAAATGATAAGCGGCTTGTTGTGCAATATTTAGATGACAAAACACAAGAGAAGCTATCTGATCCTAATAGTTTTGTATTTTGTATTCAACAGGTAGAATCCAACCTATCTTTGAATAGTGGCTTTGACTGTGCTTGCCTTTGGATTCTTGGATGGGATTAAAAGGAACTGAAGAAGATAGCTTTGAATAGACAACAAGTTAATCGAGTATCATGTGTATAATAAAATTGCTAAGTTCAAAATTTTCCGTATATTCTTCTACGTTTTTAATTCTCTTCAATATCCATCAATGCCTTTCTGTTCAATGACATGGGTTTTTTAATTATTTTGCTAGCACACCCAAAGTGTTGTGATTACCTTTTGAGAAAAAACTACAAACATTTTCGGGATTCTAATCGTTTTGTACAACACTTTGTAGGACTCTAGGAACCCATGTACAATTGTTTTTGGTTGCAAGCGAGTTACCATTTGTTTCTACTTTGCTACAAGTGATAATGTAACGTTACACGTAAATGACTAACAAATTTTTTTGTTAGTTGAATGTGCACTCAAATCCACTCGAGTACCAAAGATCCGGAATGTTTTTCCTTTAGCCATCGCTTTGCACACGCTTGTTTAGCACTTTACTAATAGTCTAAAATATCTAGGAAAGTTCTTTGGAACGCACGTGCGATTGTTTTTAGTTTGTATATAACTGCTTTTGATTTACACATTCGGTACAAGTATACTCAATGAGCACACAAGCAATAACGTAATGTCAAGTATGCATCATGCAAAATCCATTTTTGGGTTTTTTCACTTAAATACTGCATGATTAAGCCATTTAGCATCTCATTTAACAGCAAACCCAACAATAAGAGCGGCCAGGCAATCACTGCAAGAAGTTCATATCGTAGACGTGAAGAATGTGTGAAGGCTGTGACTGTGGTGCCTGTGGCGGTTGTGATTGCTGCTGTGATCCTATTTGGTAAGCTACATCATCCCTAAAGTTCAGAGGACTTACAGTCTAATAAAAAAGCGGAATATTGTTTTGGTTATGTTGTTGTTGCGAAGGTTCAAGTAACATAAATGCACAAAGTGCGAGATTGGAAGAAAGACAACGTATAGTAGATGATGGTAATAATCCTCCTCGTAATTACACGAAGCAACAAATGACAGATGATCGTAATCCCTCATTCAAATAACATAAATCATATTGGTGCAGTCTCCATAGCTTCACACAACACAACCTGTAGGTAACAGTAAGAAACATTCTTTTTTGTGGAATACTCATGGATAACAAGGTTTCATTGAGATGTTGGTTCAAATGTATAGTTTTAGGAAGAATCAATGACACGCTCAACAAGCTAGAAATAAAGATTCGCTAATTGCTTTAATTCAAGTATAAGACCAAACGTTTGAAATGTAATTCACGTTATTGGTGGCTTGCTGTGCAGAAAAATCATGAAGTGGACCACGTGATATTAAACCCAAACCATATTTGTTTATTTTACATTTTTAGTATGGTTTACATGGCATACGTACCTCCTAGATGGAAGATTATGTGGTGAGAATACGCACACGTCCAGATGTCCCTTTTGCGGTATCAAGGTGATAAAAAAACTTGAATTCTGTACAATTGAACGGTTATCATGTAAACATACAAGTACCACAGAATTATTTTTTACCACAAAGTAGATGCTGATATGTTTTGTACGAATTACTTTGATTTCATGAGAGTCAATGAGATGTTTGATAAACTATGTGTTAACACGTGATATGAATGCATATAATACCAACCACTTAGCATAAGAGAGCCAACATCAAATCCATATTAAAGTAGCATCGTATGGCATGCTTCATATATTGATACAATCAAACATCTTTGGTTTCGCCATTGACATAATAGCAGTGCTTTGTTAGTTGACCATAGGTGTCCCATTCCAAATAGTCTCCTTCTCGTTTTCCATTGATATAGTAACAATGCTTTGCCAATTGGCCATTGCTATACCATTTCTTATGGTCGCCGTTTTTTCTGCCTTTGAAATAGTTGTACTGGCTGCAAGCCTTATACTTCCAAGTCATTTTCTTTCCATGTAATTCACCATTGACATAATACCAGTGCTTTGCTAATTGACCATTGACATTCCATTTCAAGTACTCCCCTTCTTGTTTACCATTGACATAGTTGCAATGCTTCGCTAATTGACCATTCCAATACCATTTCTTGTATTCTCCCTCTTCTTTACCATTGACATAGTAACTTACCTCATGTACTTGACCATTACTACGCCAACTCTTGCACTCTCCTTCTCTTTTGCCATTAACATAGTTAGTGCTTTTAACTAAGTTGCCATCTCTATCCCACCTTTTAACAACACCCTCCGCTTTACCATGCACATAAAAACGGTTTAATGCCAATTGACCACTAGGAAACCAAGATTTGAACTCACCATGTGGTTTACAATTGACATAGTATCGATGTGCCTTTATCTGCTGTTCGTCGTCATACCAGCACTTATACTCCCCATCTAGTTCACCATTTACATAAAAACAATGTTCTTTATAACTCCAAGGATGCTGGTGCCAAGTTGAATACTCTCCATCAAGTACACCATTTTTATAAAAACATTGTTTAACCAGATCCGCATCAAAACTATTGTAAAATTTCTTATACTCCCCGTGCCTTCTACCATTAACGTAATGACACCACTTTAGCAAGTTGCCATAGCGGTTGTACAGCTTGTATTCACCATGAAGTTTACCGCCTAGAAAACAACATACTATTTCTTTTCTTGCATCACCATTTCCTATATAACTCCATGTTTTGTACTCTCCATCAAGCTCACCATTGACATAGTGGCTATCTTGCATCAATAAACCTTCATACCACTCTTTATAAGCTCCATGGAGTTTACCATGTCTCCAATTCTTATGGTATGTAGTGCTGAAACTAATTGTCGTCCATTTACCATGTTTTTTCAAATCAGCATCATACCTTGTGGTTGTTGCAGCCTGTTTCGATAATAAACACCACTTGACATTTACCTCTGAGTCCATATCCATAATATCAAGTTGAAGCTCCATAGGAATGCCAAGGAGATTTAACGAAGAACTATCCATCTCTTCAGTATCTAATTATTGACCATTAGAACTCGTAAGGTTAAACTTCATACATTGAGAACTTCGTTTGTTCATTTTTGTGTTATTGCCCACGTGTTTTTTACCAAAATAGCACTACAACTTGCGTGGAGTCGATTGCCAGTGTTATGCAATGCTTATTGTATTGCGAAACGGTTACAGTTGCTGTGAATGTAGCTGTTGGAGCTATGAAAAGAAGCATGACTTAATGGTTGCTTTTGTGTAACACAATTGTAACATGTAAAGTCCTTTTTTGGTTGTATTACGGGCCCTTAAGCTATTTAGCTTCTGATTTTATAGAAACACAAGAAGAGTGACCAGAAATTATAGTAATAACTTTATATTGTAGAAGAGACAAATGTGTGAAGGTGGCGGTGACGAAGGTGGCGGTGACGAAGGTGGCTGCGAAGGCTGTTGTTGCTGTGATTGCGATTGCTGTGAGAGTGCCAACAGTGACAATGGAGACCACACCTGGAATTTATGTTGCTGTGGATGCAGCTGCCACTGTCCTGATACTAGTTGGTAAGCAAACACTGCGAATACAATTTTGAATGGGAACTTACATTAAACAAAAAGGAAATTGTTGACCTTTTTTTTTTTTGTTGTTGCTCTGAAGGTTCAAAACACAAAACATACGCCTTGTAGATGAAGTTCATCATCCTCGCTATAACACATAGTAAAGCACGATAAATGAGCGTAATTGATGGTCAATCCATAACGTTACGAGCACCAACCGCAGGTAACGAAAATCAAGAATAATTGTTGTATAAAACTCAATGTTAACACGTTTCGTTAAGTTGTGCTTCATGGCTGTGTATTCAATTATACAGTTCAAAGACGAAATAAGAACATCTGCACCTGTATTAACCAAGGCAAACTGGCAATAAACAGAAACAATAGATTAGCAGTTACTGCTTAATTGTTTGCTATTCATGAAGCGGAAGTTGCTTTTTTTATTGTGATGTACCCCAGTTCCTCTTTCAGCCAACCAGATAACTACTACTAGACGATATTTTTGGAGGAGCCCATATGTCGCTGAAAGAACCTTGAGCACAGAGCAACAGGGATTTGCAAGATCGCAATGTCAAAAGAACATGTTGGTTAAAAAGAATCTGCAACGATTTTGGTGAATTCTGCTTGTAGGCTGCGAGTTGGTCCCTCCCACTCAGCCGTAACCAGTAGTGGTAGTTCATAGTAACAATCCTCCAGTAGCTGTACACTGTCGCTTGTTGTAATCACGCCAAGGACCGCAACTACACGCCGGCTTTCACAAAGGCGAAAGCAACTATAAAATTTCAATTTGTAGGGCATTTGTACAATTGTTAATGATCCGAGACTCAACTGGCTACGTGAGAGTCCGAGATGTAACGCTATATATCGACCTAGAACTTATGTATATAAAATAGATAGACCCAACTTACACATACCACTCCCCTTGTTGTATCCTCTCAGTTACAACAATTCTTATTCCTTCAATGTTCGGTCACGTGTTTTTTTTCAATTTACACCAAAAACTTGTAAAAACCTTCAGTGAAAAACGAGTCCCCCACAATAATACATATCAAAACAAGACATGGCGCAACTAAGCCACTTTGAGAACATTCCTTACGATGTTATAGTCGATATTGTCAACTTCTTATCTGCAAGAGACGTTCTTTGGCTCTACCGTACTTCAAAACCGCTAAAAGCACTAGTAGAGGATACACAGTACTGGAGGGTATCGTTTAGAACATTTTAAAGTTTCTTTAATTAAATATCGTTTAAATTAACTCTCTTAGGACCTCTCATGTAATTACAGCGTAAAGAAAGCCAATTGCGTAGGTAAATAACTGTTCCAACTTTTTTAGCTCAAATTGCTCCAAATTCACTTGAAACCCGGTTTTCGTTTACACGCCACGTAGGCGCTGTTTTGAATTATACCCAAAAACAATGTCATGTTTAACAGGCCCTCTAGATTCTGACAATGAAGAAATCAAATGGGGAACATTCTATGGAATGGGTATAGACTACAGTGGCGCGGTAAGCATATTCCCAATTAGTGGTGTAATGTAGAAAGTTCATCCGAAAGTTGCTTTTGTTTTCTTTGAAACGTCGTCAGTAGTTTTGTTGGTTTCACGTTTTTCCATAAGCAGAGTGTTTTGAAGTGCCTTATTTTTGTTGATGTAGCTTATCATCAATGACGGTTATGGGTTTTGGCGTGTGGACTTGGAAACAATGAAAACAGAGGTAAGTACATGCGCCAAACAATTCTTATAAATTTCTTAACTTTTTTTCTTTCTTTAGATTGTCTATAAGCCTACTGGTACTAGAGACCTTAATATATACCCTACCGGCTGTATTGCTGTTTCC
Source organism: Trichosphaerium sp. ATCC 40318 (assembly GCA_038496445.1). Lineage (NCBI taxonomy): Eukaryota > Discosea > Flabellinia > Trichosidae > Trichosphaerium > Trichosphaerium sp. ATCC 40318. Next base: position 42,510 of record JALMLS010000473.1, on the reverse strand, counting down.
TCAGACCATACAATATACTCATTAACGAAAGTATCTGTTGTGAAATTCAACAAGAAAGATAATTGTTTTGATGCTATTGCTGGAAAAGGTAAGTCGATTTTTACAGTTTGTGTTTTTCCTCTTGTAGTTTTACTTCCAGTAATGTGTAATTAGTTGGTAATGCAAAGTATACAGGCGGAAGCTTTGATGAAGCTACTTTTAACCGCCCATCTGGTATAGACGTTGACAACAATGGCAATATTTATGTTGCAGACACTCATAATAACTGCATAAGAAAACTAGTTGTTGACAAGAAGCGTGTTGAGATAATAGCTGGATCTACTTATAGCGGTACAGGCGATGGCGATGCACTTAATTCAAGATTTCATTGGCCTCAGGATGTCCAAGTATGCACTTAGCGACTCATTTGAGAAAAACAATTCTTAAAATATTCTCAGCGTTTATGGTTGACATTTCTTTTCGATTGTTGCTTTCACCAGTTTAATTTTTGTCTATGTCTGGTTAAGCTATACGCTTGATATATATACTTTGACTATAGAGGATTATTAGACTTATACTTTTTGTTACTGTAGTTTGACGAAGATAAGACTTCACTTTATATCGCAGATACTCTGAACGGAGGTATTAGACGTCTTGAAGACGGATATGTCTCTACATTAAAAAACACAAGGAGAGAAAATACCCAGTTCCTTAAAAGCATACCCAGATTTATAACAATGGATGGAAGAGGTAGTGTTGTTTATGTAGCATCACTTGAAGATGTTTTTAAAATTTACAACAAACCTCCTTTCAATGTTGTTAAATTGAAACTCTCACATAAGTTCAAGACTATAAAGGGTTTGGCTTACTTCCGCGGAAGATTGTATATTATAGATGCTGCTGTCTCTACTCATGAAAGGCCTGCACTGTATGTTGTTGACTTTGAGAAAACTGAATAAACACAAAAAGCTAAAATACTAGCTATGATAAAGTAATCTGTCTTCCTTAAAAAAATTGCTGTTCCGCCAACGGTCCTCAAAATAACGTTTCTACCGCCTCTCATTCAAATTGTGACTCAAGGAGTATGCGGCTGGAGTTGGTAACTGTCAACTACTCGCTGTTGTTCATAGGATTGTGAGCAAGATAAACATACCCAAATTGGTATCGAAGTAAGTGCAAACTGCCATCAGAAGAAACAACGTTTATATTATAAACACTCAAATTTTTGTTTAAGTGTAGTAGCACTACAATGGAAGGATAATATTCAAAGAAAAAAATATATTTTGAAACGTGTACAATGTGATACTTGAAACGTCGGGCTGTTAATATTTTTGTTTACGTAGTTTCTCTAGAAACATTTCGTTAGACTACATAGTTGTGAGGCTTTGTCTTGACGTACTAGCGTCTTTTTCACTCTCTATCTTCGTTTCTATTTCAGTGATACCCACAGTAACACCAGCATCTTCATCGTAGTCAATCCTATACGAGAATAAACTATAAAAAAAACAAGAAAAAAAATTCACTGCTTGTTTTGGAACACTACAACATAAACACAATAACAAAAATAGTACTATGAATTATATAGGTAACTATTAGTGTATTCTATAATATAATAAAGACACTGTACCCTTGGTTTGCGAAGTGGGTAAGGCGTAATGAAGAAAATGTTAAATTTGTTTTCTTTTTCGATTCGAAAAATCACGTGATTGCTACGTTAAATACTCACCAGTCATCAGACAAATCAACCTCAGAGAACTTGAATCTACTCTCAGAGCTATTACAACTCCATCCTTCCTTATAATGCGTTACTACGTCCAGTTTACTACTTTTTTGCGAGAGTAAGCTATTGTACCGCTGGGATGTACTCTTCAATACTACAACCTCTGCAATCGAAGGATACGAGCTCAGCCCATTCGCCATCCGCAGTGTACGGTTTCTTTTTAACGGTTTTAGTTGAATGTAGAGTAAAGGCTTATCTAGTACAATACTGTTAGGTACGACGGTAATCATGCCGATTTGGCGTCCTCCCTTCACTTTGAGAATGGCGTTTACTGTCAAAAAAGTAAGTGACTGAAACCACCTCTATAGTGCGTTTAGTGTACCTGTACCGCGACCCTTTGGGTTTTCAATCTCTTCTGTTGGATCTATGAAAACATCCTTAATTTCGCCACCAGGACCTTTTACCTTGTTCTAGTTAGTGTTTAAGAGCAATTTAATACTCATTACTTTGCAGTGCCACCTATAATTTGTAATTAGACTCTAAATACTACTAAAAGTATAAAATTACGTTTTTCCTTCATCTGGGATGACTTGTTCGACATTTTCGAGCATTGCTCGCATATATAGTACGAAAACAGGCTATTTTGTATTAATAACATATCTGGACGTAGTAGTGGTACCATAATAAACAGTTAGAGGTGATTTGTAGGATGACTTTAAGCGAGAAGCCTGGTAGTTAAGAGAACCGAAATATTAGCGTGAACCAACACAATAACACTCCAGGTGCTTTAGAAAAATAAATAAGCATGGCATCTTGGGTACGGAGCTTCTTATGTTTATTTTTAAGTACAATTGCGCTTGGTGCTTTAAAGTATCTACAGTAGTTTTTTAAAGCAAATGCGATTAATAACTCTCGAAAATAACAGTTTTTAGAAATCAAAAGTTGCTGGAAAGTTAAAACGGGATAAACACCCTAAAGGAGGCGAATCAGAGTATGGAGAGTTTGAAATCCAGCGAGAAAACTTCAAAAAATTAAAGAAACAGCTAAACCGCATTACTTCTGATCTTAAAAAGTATGAGAAAGCAGTGAAAGGTACGCAATAGCCAAATGAGAGCTTCATTATGTTTTATGGTAAAAAACCAAAACCGAACTGAAAATTATTAAAAAAGGTATCGTTGGGCCACTACAAGAGCTGAGTAAAGGGTTGGATGAGTTTTATGATAACGTACGTCATTTTTACACAAAATAAGCTTTTCTACTTTTCTTTAACGGGCTCACGTCGGGTATTGCTTTTATTAGACGTACACGTATTTTTATTCGCGTATGGAAGTATTTTGAGACTCATAGCGAGACTTGTAACTTCATGAAAAAAGTTTTTTTTTTCTTTTGCTTCTTGTACTTTTCTTTGACCCAAATCATAGTCAGCTACACAATCTGAGTTCGTAATGTCAACAGAAATTATTGCAGATACAATTGGAGACTTTGAAGTACGTGTCAAGTGACATATTTGAAAAAACGGAATTTCATTGATTATTTTTTTCTTCCACCTCACCTCCTCATAGAACGAAATGAGCGTATTAACAGCTGAAATATCAACATATGAAACGCGTGTGACATCTTATAAGGTTTGTTACGGCAGTAGAAAGGATTTTTATTAAGATCTTGCTTAGAAACAAATTGGAGAGCGAGATAAGCTATTCACTGACTTTAAAAGCAAGCAAAAGGCTCATAGCAGTGCTAAAGAGGATAAAGCATCTGTGCGTTAACGTTTAATATTATTTTTCCTCAAACAGTCGAAATAGGCAGCAAAGTTGAAGTTAGATGATGCTAGAGAAGCATTTGAAGATTATAATAAAGAATTACAAGACAATTTGGAAGAACTTTGCAAGAACCGTACTGATGACTTTCAATCTATCTATGAGGGTGTAAGATTACTTTATAGATTATATATACATGTACTAACATTGTTTTTACTTAGTTACAAGAGTCTCAATCTAATTTGTTTACAAAAATGTCCACTGCTTTTAATATGAATACATCATCATCTGGCGGTGGAAGCAGGAAGAAACCTTCAAGAAGAAAACCAAGAGAACCAGAAGATTCAATCTCAATGGTACAAAACACATTTCATTCACTTCTGTTTTTTTTTGACATGACACGCACGTGACACGTGCCAAATTCTCATTTTTTTCTTCTAACGATTTTCTGTGTAGTCTGACTCATCTGCTGAAGAGTACAGTACGAGTTTTACCACTGCTTCTGTTGCATTTTTTTTGTTGTTAACATTTATTTCAAGAAACCGCTGTTTCAACGCCTCCAGCACAATATGGATCTGCAAGTAGCTATAGTGCACCAGCTCCTACTCCACAAGCTTACGCGGCTCCAGTACCGTCACCACAGGCTTACACAGCCCCAGTACCATCACCACAAGCGTATTCACAACCAGCTGCTGCACCAGCAAGTAAGTGTTGTATCATACTCTATTGGTTTATGTAACTTTTTTACTAGGACCAGCACCAATGGCAGCTAGAGATATGACCCCTCCTTCTCGTCCTGCAGCTGCTCCGCAGAGGTCATCACCTGCACCTCATAGACCACGCTCTGTCCCTCCAGGTATTGCGTCTTTTGCTTTTCATGTATTGAGTTAAATGTAAGTTAACTCTATTAGGTGTACGAGTTATGCCAGTAGGCGGTGCTGGTGGTTATGGGCGACCAAAAGGCGTAAGTTGGCTGTATAAACCGTGGTTAGGATTGATTGCGCTTTAGGCTGTTAAGAAAGGTTATGGAAAGAAGGGATACGGACGTGGTAACCCTAAAGGACATCCAAAACACCGCATGGCACATAGAGGTAAAGGAAGAGGTAGAGGTCGTGGTGGGCCAAAGAGACCTTCACATGCACCAGGAAGACCAGGTGGTGCACCTCCAAGACCAGGACACGGACCAGGAGTTCGTGATAGATCTTATACAGCACCTGGAAATGCTTCACCTCCTCAACGTCCAGCGGCTGCTCCACAAAGACCTGCTGCCGCACCTCAACGACCAGCTGCTGCGCCACAAAGACCTGCAGCTGCGCCTCAAAGACCATCAGCAGCACCGCAAAGGCCTGCAGCTGCGCCTCAAAGACCGGGTGCTGCACCTCAAAGGCCTGGAGCCTACAATACACCTCCTCAGGTTCGTGTTGTGGTTCTGTTGTAGATTCTTACCTTTTCTTTTAAAGAGCAAGTGGAGTATTCCGGACTCTGAGTTACAAAAATACAGTGCTATTTTCCGTAGAGAGGATCCTAGCAATCTTGGTCTTATTACTGGAGCAAAGGCAGCACAATTATTTTCACGTTCAAACCTGGAGTACGTGACGAGTGAAACAAACTACAGAATTGTCAACATTCTTGGTTTTTTCTGGTTTTTGTTGATCTCTTCCTTCCTTTACCTTATTATCTTTCTTTCTTGCTTATACATTTTTTTAGTGAGGCTACACTAGCTCTTATTTGGGAAATTGCTGATCAAAATAAGGACGGTCAATTGAACGTTCTGGAATTTACTGTTGCTATGTTTGTTATAAATGGTCTTCTCAGGAAAATCTTACCTTCTGTGCCTACAGTTGTTCCTCCAGAGCTTACTGTCGATTATGTAAATGGTGTAATTGGTGTTGGTGCAGCAGCTCCAGGTCCACCAAGTCGTCCAAGTAGTAACTATGGGTACGAAGGAATGAAAAAAACCAATGTTCAGAAACTACAAAGTTGGAAAAGAAGTTTTGTTAACTTTGTTTGTTTGCTTATTCATTTCTTTTTACTAGTGGTGCTCCTCCTCCTAGACCAGGACATTCATACGGACAGCAATATGGTATGCCAGAAGGCGATAATATGGACCAATATGCAGAAAATATGGAGGAACAAGCAAACGCTTATGCACAACAGATGGAAGTAAAAGCACAACGTGAAATAGGTATGAAACACTTTTTATCTATTGGATCTTTTTTGTGACAGAGTGATGTGTCGTACTACCTAAAATACCTTCTAAAATTATTTGTAATCTCTGTTATGTGTATTAAACAAAGAAATTACCTTAGGTAAGCAAGTTGGAAACCAAGCGATGGATAAAAACAATCAAGTAGCAGTTGGTAATGCTATTGCGGAAAACACATCGAACCCTGTATGTACTATCTTTGATTTTTCCGTGATATATGTTATACTACTTTGGTAGAACATATTTGTGTTGTTATAGCAGCAACTGCGGTTGTTGTGTACCACATAATCGAAAAGAATTTGTTTTTGTTTTTTTCAAAATTTTTTTCGAGTCTCACGTTTTTTTTCTTTAGCTTGCAAAGAAACTAGCTAAGAATCGGTTTGTTCAAAAACAAGTTGGTAAGGGTGTATCTCAGAAAGCCAATGATCCAAAAGCACAACAAAAAGCTTCAAGTAGCCTTAAAAAGAAGGGCATGGGCTACTTTAAAAAGTAATAAACAATTTCTTTCTTGGTTTTTTTCTTGTAATACATGGTGTTCTACTGGGTAAGCGGCAAGTGATATTTGGTTCATTCAAGGCTAGGAACCTTAATTGATAGGTGCCACCACTGTTTTAGTGCTTAGTTGTAATTGGTAAACTTTATTCAAAAAACAAGGCAAACTACCTCAAATTGTGTCTTTGTTGTACTTGTAAAAGCTTTTTATTCCTTTTCTTTTTTGGTCGATCAAAAACTGGGTCATGATAGCATTCACAGGGAATTTTTATCTAGAACGCCCTTGCAAGTTGTAAGGTTTGCAATGTACGGAACTTGGGATGGCGGGTACCCAAGCGAACGAGTGTACTCCAAACGAGTAACATCTGACGCAGATGGAAATGCACCTGTGGTATGACTATCAACCATCCTTTTTGCATTGCATTAGCTAATACCTTTATTTCATTAGAAATGGTTTGAGCTGTATGAAAGTAGTACCGACATAGAAGTTCCACTGGAGGTTATCCGAGATACCTCGTAATATATCGGTATGGTTATGTAAATGCTGTATGTTTGCTAGTAACATTTAAAAAGTACAGGTGGCGCTGACGCAAACAAAGCGTTTGTTTTTATTTTTTTAGTGTGAGTAGAGGTTGTTAACCTAATACTCGTGTACTTCTTTAGGTGCTGTTGACAATCTCGAGCCTGGAACTGTCATACAGGAACCTTTTGACCAAGTACAGGATCCAGCACAGGTTGTAGAGTCAGTCAAAGCTTCAGAAGCAGAGACAATTTGCGCTATTGAAGAGTACGCAGATCCATCCAGAATTGTACATACGGATGGTGATATGCCGACCGATGGTGAAGAATATGATGAGGGTGTTATGATCCCTACTACACATTGGCCCATGCGCAATTTTATCCTACAATCCCATATACACCAGTTGTATTAACATCGGCAATTGGCTACAACAACAATTTAAAATAAAAAACTACATAGTAGATATCACGTGATACAAAAAAAAATGGTTTTGGTCGTTTGGTCTTTTAACGCACCTTTTACGACCGTAACGCCAGCCATGGATCCAGCAATAGATGTGAAAGATAGAGCGCGAGGTCAGACGACCGCTTAGCACGTGGCGGACCCACTGTCTACTATAAACGCTTGTACTAAAAGGACAGTTAGAAAGAAACTGTTAACAATCTTATTGCGTTATAAAAGTGCTAAAATATTGCCAACAAAACCACAAAATACCACGTACTGCCGTCTGAATTGTTGTTTTGATTTTGTCAACGGTTTCTTGTGGACTCTTTTATCACATGTGTGGGAATTTTTGAAATTTCTGAAAAATACTCTGTTCTCATTGATTTCAAAGCAAAAAGCGCTCTGTTTCGCAGTACCGTTACATAATCATTCTGTATAGTACGCTCAGTTGTAAAACAACAAACTTTTGTAACACGAGACTGTTTTGGAAAGCGAAGAACTCAGACAAGCGTATAACCTATACATGACTTGCAGGAGGTATTCAATAGCAAGATAGTGTAATCAAGATCAATATAATAGTTGTTACGCTTTGTTCTCATCTAACAACGAAGAAAGTCGCGTTTCTGAACTATTTGGCGTACAGCAGGAACATTGACAGTATAAAAGAACTACTTTTACGTTTTATGGTCTCAACAAGTGTCAATCGAGTTCTATTAGCTTTATTACGCGAAAACAAACTGATACCAATGCTATGAATGGTTCTAAAGTTGAGTACTTCTATTCGTAAAAGTAAATACGAAACAAGAAGACAATAAGCAAATATGGAAATTGTTGGTTTCTTACTCCGAACTGTTCTCAGTTTTCTGAACCAAACTCAAATCAGTAACTAGAAGGATCTAGTTCTATACTACAACACAGTAGATTCTCCTACCAATTCAAGGTTATGTCCAAAAACAGAAAAACTTGCCAAGTTTAACTTCCGTTCTTATTCTTTTTCTTGTTTTTTCAGACAATCACCACTCGTGCACCTCACAATGAACGCTATTTCATTATTGAGCGTAATTGCTCTTCTAGCGCTATTTGTTCAAACAACTAGTGCGTTTAATTTCGATTTAGGCGTACACCGCTCTAATCTGTACTGGCACGCTGGCGGAAACCTTAATGAAGCCAAAGCTATGCTAAACAGAATCAAGAACTCAGGAGCTAACAGAATACGCCTCTCCCTATCACGTACAAGCCAACTGAACGCAGTAGTCGCTCATATAAAGCACTGCAACTCTATTGGCCTCGAAGTACTTCTTTTCCTTCATCTTTGCGGTGAACCAGAGCTTTACCCTGGTAGAACCATTCGTGTCGGTAACTCAGGAGCGCCGTTCTGGGATAACTACCAACTCCATCAAATCCACGTACCTACTTACCAAACTTGGATTCACACATTGTTCAATGCATTCAAAGACAACGGATGTCATATCCATGTTGTTCAAGTAGGTAACGAGTTCAACTGGGCTGCGTTCAATGGCGCATTCCCAATCAAACCTAGCGGTCAAGGTGTTATTTACGATCAAACGTACACGTGGGGTCAAATTCCAGGATCAATTAGATGGTCTGTAAGAAAAGCTGGACATCTCGCTAAGCTTGCTCGTATTATTATTAGACGTATATTTAATCAAGCGGCAACAAGACCAAAAGTTATCCTTGGATCTCTTGCTCATACTGACAACGGTCCATGGTTAGTTAATGCCGGTGGTACAATGTTAAGTCCAGCTGCTACAATAGATATTATTCGTGGTAACTTTCCGGGTCAACCTAGTCATCATCCTGACTTCCTTGCTACGCTTGACGGTTACTCCGCTCATATGTACCCTGGCTTGACTTACAGTTCTGCTAATATCAACGTAAGAGAAGCTCAAGCACGTGATTGGTTAGCCGATTATATGAACCCTCTTTTGGCTGCTACAAACAAGAAGTGTTATATTACTGAGATGGGATACAGACAGAGCAAGTTCTCTTCTGATTGGAAGAGGAATTTCATGTTCCAGCACTTTACAAAGGCATTGAACACTTACAGTTCTGTTGAACAGCTTTATGTTTACAGTTACGATCAAGATGATCATAGATTAACACGTCCTGACGAGTCAATGACAGATGCCGGTAAATGGTTGTTCGCAAATCAATAAAAGACACTTTTTTAAATTGATTCTGTTGTTTTTTTGATTGTTACGTTCTGTCCAATATTATTTATGTACTTTTTGTTGCCAGCTTCCCAGAAGCACTGTCCAGCTGTCCAGTTTTTATCCGTTATTGTATTTAATTAGGCTTTAAGGGTATTGTGGGTCAAGTTAACACGTGATGTCCTTTGCTCAAAGGAAGTAGGTACAAACCAGTAGTGACTACGGTATCCCAGACTAAAACATTTCAAAATAACCTCAATAGTAAGTGCAGAATGTGGCATCCTCACGGAAGACTACAACACGTTTCAAGGTTTGCATCATGGTGGAAATTTCAGCGAGTTCCAAACGTTTACTTGTGTTTCAGTTTTGGTAGTACACGTGTAATTCAAGTATTAATAACCATCTCAAACGCCTTCTTTAATGGCACGAATGATGTGCAATATGGTTTAGCAGGACAAGAATTAGAGTCAAAAGTTGTTGAGATTTGGTAGTCAAAACTGTGTTTACAATTCAGTTAAGCAGCGACGTTGCTTCTACGTCAGTATCTAAATTTGTAGAACATCTCATTCCGGTAAGTTATCGCCTATATAAGACAACGAGAGTATGGGTGGCGTATTTAATAAGTTTAAACAATTATTTGGCTACTATAGCCAAAAACATCACATATTAATGGTAGGATTGGACGCTGCAGGTATATAAACGCGTATTATGATGTTTTAATTAACTCTTGTATCTAAAGGCAAAACAACGACGTTATACAAGCTAAAACTTGGTGAAATAATTACGACAATACCTACAATCGGTTTTAACGTTGAACGAGTCACTTATAAAAATATCAGTTTTACAACCTTCGATTTCGGCGGAAGGGATAAAATACGCCGTGTATGGCAGTATGAGTTCGATAAGGGAGCGAATGGAATTATATTTGTTGTAGATAGTAACGACAAAGAGCGTATTGAGGAGGCACAACACGAACTGGCAAGAATGCTTACATCGGACGCATTAAAAGATGCAGCATTACTTGTTCTTGCGAATAAACAAGATTTACCAAACGCACTGACACCCTCTCAAGTGACTGAGGAGATGGGCTTGTCTAAGTTACGTGATAGAAAGTGGCATGTTGAAGGTACTTGTGCAGTTAGAGGTGAAGGGTTGTATGAAGGTTTAGATTGGCTATCAATGGCGGTAGAGGAGGAATAATGTACTGAAATAAAATTTGTTTGTATAAAATTATCACTCTCCTTAGTCTTGTCCTTAATCACTGCTTGGAATACCAAAAGTAGTCTAAGCCAAGTTAAGCTATGAACATAACCTTAAATAGCTATAATGGAGTCACATAATAAATTCTTCTACCATTTTAACAACGAAAAACCAAGGCGACTACAAATTGGATTTGACTTGAAATATAACGCTATTTTGTGTTAGCGCTAAGCCTGATTTTGGGATGGTTTGTGAACATAGGTAGCCTTTTGCAACTCTGCAAGCTATACCATTAGTGTATCTTCATGCAGTACTTAACATGGCCATAAGAACAGAAAGTCACAGGTGCTACAAATCAGGAGTGGCTTTTAAAAAGTAGACAAAATGTGTCTCCAAATATCAAAGTTCCCACAACATGACTTTCATATCTTAGTTTATTGTCATGTCTGCCAACACAGATACTACTTACCATAGTGTACTTTATACATAGCAAGTAGTGACCATGTATCAGTCAGACTGTTTCTATGATAGTGCACTTGCTCACACAACTTTGCCAACAGGTCCACATTATCTCCGGCTTTGCAACATAAGATAAGCCTGTAAATGTATCTGGTTATAATCTGTCACAGTGCTAAAATGTATCGTACAATAATTTATCAGCATTTTTGCAATGATCGAAAAAACAACGTTTGTGTACCATAACAAATGTAAAACAATCAGTTGGAGTTTTATCATTGAGTGCGTGTACCAATGCACGCTCTAGAAGTGCAGAAAAACAACATTTCTTTCTACACCTTTCACTAAACAGTGAATTAATAAACAAACAAAAGCAAAATCAGCTGACTTACATTTTTGATTTTTTCAGTATGTTGTACAATGTTGCATCATCCACATATTTTAAGTACACAGGAATGTGCACTTTGCAGAACATGTCGGTATATCCGGAAACTAGCCTCGAAATTGCAAGATCAAACAATGCCAGAACTATTGGTTTATATGTGACATCATACTCTTTTCTTGCAATTGTTTGTATGGCACCATCAGCCAAGTACAAGTATACATGACTTTTAATACTTGACAACTTCAATTTTGCTTGCTTAACTCCAAAGACAGAAATTACTTGTGAGCTATCATTTGAAGCCAACACTACCTCAATGGTATACTTTTCATACAGTTTCTACGTCATACACTTAACAAGGTAAGCTTTAATAAGTTAACAAACCTGACAACCCAAAAAATCAGCGGCAATTTGAGCTTCTTTCAAATCAGCAATGTCGTGTTTGGTGGAAGTTAAGGACTCTGATTTGTGAGCGATTTCATTGAGTATGCCTTGATTCAGTTAGCTACCTCACACGTTAAATACTCTAAACCATAGCGTACGCTTAACACCATCTAGAGTGACGTTGTCTCCAAGAGTAAGTACAACTTGATTACTATCACCTTTACAGTCCTCAAGTTGATTCGCTATCACTGGAACCTCTTTTCCAATTGTTACTTCAGTCTTCATTTGAGCTACTCGTTTATTGTCTTTCCACACGTCTTGGAGAAGTGGTAAATTAATAATAATCGCCTTAACTACTTACCAACAGTTAACATGTTGTTTGTCTCTCAGAATTGAAATGTTAGAAAGTCAAACAGCATCTCCAGACAACAATTAACGCTCGTACAAATGAAAGTAAGCAATCCACCAAAGCGCATCGAGATAAGTTCAATATTATTTATTAGACGCACGTGATTTTGTAAAACCGCCAAATACTTTGTTTTCGTCATTTTGCGTGAGTTATTGTTTTTCGTTGCCTTGCGATTGAAATATTACTTGCACTTAAGGTACACAAGGTGCCTGTGATAGGTACACATTGCTGATGATGCATGCACCCTAAACACTAGTGACGTGTAAACAGGTTCACATTGTGCTAGTTCTCAGGACTGTCAAGTCTTATAAAGTCTGAAAGAAGTTGCAAGTGTTTGATAGAAATAGAAACTGGCAAAACATCTTCTAACACGAGAAGTCACGCTGTTCTATTGCCTGTTGTTATGCCCTTGTACACAAACTAGTTTTGACACATGTAATTCGTGCTGGTAGAAACGTTCGAAGTTGCCTCTGAAATAACATGTGTGAAAAAAACTTGCAAGGAAGGTAATGCGTCATCTCAGAAAATGTTATGTTTATGACTTCCGGCGTTGTTTATTTATTCTCTATTCCATTGTTGTAAACTAATTCACTATCACCACTAAAGAAGGCCCTTGTTCTTTGATTTTGTAACCTTGATACGTTCCATCAAGTTTAATCCAAGTTCCTTTAACACTTCTTGATCAATTTCATTGACTTGAATCTCAAGTTCATTCATCAATGATGCAAGTTCTTGTGCTCCCCACAATTGTAATGCCTATCCTTGTTAAAACTGACACCCAATCAGTTCCAGTGTTTTGAAGTGGTATAGGTGTTTTTGGAACAATAAAAGTGGTTAATTCAGTGCCACTTGGTTGAGTGAATTTTGGCTAAAAAAGGTTAGTAAGATATCTATGACTTTGCCGTGATGTACACCTTCTGGAAACACAAGTAGTGCTTCAACAACTACTAACGCTCAAAGCCCTTTATGAATCTTATCAAACACAACTCCCTATGTTTTTCGTCATACATTCATTGAATAGCATCATTCATTAGGACTAATGGTCCAAACTATTCACAACTATTAATGCAGCTCTAATTATAACATACAAGTAATCAATGTGTACGGTACAACTCTTTTAACATAGTTTAACGACTCCTACAACCAAATACAGCAAGGTTTTTTCGATATTATCTACATAAGCGCTGTTATCGGCTATCTAATTAGCTACATGCCAATAAGCTATAATAACGCGTAAATGGTTTACTTTCTCTGACTTTCTACGCTTAGCACAAGTACTCGTAGTAAACAATGGATCTAGTTCGTGTAAAGTCGGTTTTGCTGGTTTTGATGCACCTTTTGCTGTCTTTCCATCTATTGTCGGTAGCCCAATACGCACTGGAGTTAAGGCTGGTGTAGGACAAAGCTTATATGTTGGTGATGAGGCCCAAAGGAAACGTAGTATCCTTACATTGAAATACCCAATTGAACGTGGTATTATCACCAACTGGGATGATATGGAGAAAATATGGCATCACAGTTTCTATAATGAGCTTTGCGTTGCCCCAGAAGAGCATCCAGTCATTCTCACTGAAGCTCCATTAAACCCAAAAGCTAACAGGTACGCAATTGACTTGTTTGTTTTGAAAAGATGAAACATTTGTGGCTGACCTTTTAGAATTTGAGTTGTTTTTGCTTACTTTCATCTTCAAGAGAGAAGATGACACAAATCATGTTTGAGACATTCAATACTCCTGCATTTTTTGTTGCTATACAGTCTGTGCTTTCTTCATATGCTTCTGGGCGGACTGATGGTAAGAAGTTCACTGAAAGAAAACAAGAACCAGATTTTATGTACTTACTTTGTTTTTTTTTTTCAGGTATTGTCCTCGATTCTGGTGATGGTGTTACCCACGTAGTACCAATGTATGAAGGTTACTCACTAACTCACGCTATCATACGATTGGATTTGGCTGGTCGTGATCTAACTGATTACTTGATTCATACCCTCACTGAACGTGGTTACTCTTTCACCGCAACAGCTGAACGTGAAATCGTACAAGATATCAAAGACAAACTCTGCTACGTTGCTCTTGATTTTAAACAAGAGATGGGTACAGCCGCTTCATCTTCTTCACTAGAGAAGTCCTACACGTTACCAAACGGTCAAGTGATCACTATTGGCAATGAGCGTTTCAGATGTCCAGAAGCGCTCTTCCAACCTAAGCTCTGTGGTATGCAATCTGCAGGCATACACGAGGCAATATACGACTCCATCAGGAAGTGTGATATGGCTATCCGTAGAGGCATGTTTTGTAATGTTGTTCTTGCTGGCGGTTCTACTATGTTCCCAGGTGTTGCTGACCGTATACAAAAAGAGTTGATAGCTCTAGCTCCTTCTAACATGAAGATCAAGATCATTGCTCCACCTGACAGACAAATCTCTGCATGGGTTGGAGGATCTGTCCTTGCCTCCCTTGCCAATTTTGGATCAGCATGTATCTCCAAAGAAGAGTATGATGAGTATGGTCCAGCTATTGTACATAAAAAATGTTGCTGCTAAATAGTCACAGCTTTTGTATTGCTAATAAAACCTTCATATATTACAGTTATCCTTTTGTTACTTTGGTAACTTGAACACATTGCACATTTATCAAGGAAGGAACTGTGGAGAATGGTGTAGTATTGGTGTGCTTAAACACTATTACAACTAGACATAGACTCTGCTAGATATGTTGTTGATAGTGAGTATTTACCTTTCCGACTGGTACCACAACATTGGACTAAATGTTTTAGTGATTACATACTTTTTTTAACTGTTAGTTCAGTCACTGACGTGACAATAGTGCTTACTTAACACTTTTAGGCCCATTTTTTGGAATTACAAAGTCAACTAAAAATTAACACTCACAAGCACCAAAGATAAATAATGTAACAAAGCTGTTACACAAGTCTTCTGGCTACACGTTAATTGCACATATGATTTGATTTTGAAACAATATTATATTGTAGAGTAACACATTCAGCTGTTTATTATTTTTTGGCTTTGATTATGGTCCAATTATCATCTGTGATTTTTCGAAGAGTACCACATTTAGCACTGACCTGTTTAGAACCTTTAGGTTTAAGAGGTACAGCGCTTGCAATGCTATCTTTGAACACTACATTCGACAAACAATCAAGTTTGAATTTGGCTTCTTCACCAAAGAAGTATGGAACCAATCTTCCCCAGAACACTATAGTAACAGGTTCTTTATAAGTAACGAAAGAACAACCCATTGTCATATCAGCAGTGCTTGTTATTGCGAATTCATCTTCAGAAACAAACTGTCGTGCACCGTTTGAACCTAGCTTTGAGCCTCCGTGTATACCAGTTTCAACGTTACCCGTTTCAGCTACATGTGGGAAGAAAAGGTCGTATCGGTGTTCTTGGTTCAAACTAACACAAGGTGTGGATGGCTTTGTTAGACTTAAAAACGCATAGCGTAAACTATCCTCTAGTTTATCATGCTCTTCACTCAAGACGTCCCACGGTACAGTGACGGTTGCAGTCTTAGTGGAAGGTAGTTTGAAAGGGTCCAAATAGACGAATAGCCAGTGTAAAACAGTCCCATCAAACTTTGTGTTGAACCCTGAAAGTTTTGTTAAACTCCGTGTTTTATGGTTGAGAGAACTTACCTTTAGCGTTTTTTAACGTTAAGATGTTTGCGTCAGCATCTAGAAAACCTTTCGCACCTCGTTTTACGACATTTTGGACCTATTTTTATCAGCGTTGATATACGTGCACTATTTACCTCTTTTAAGTAACTACAACGTTTATTGAGTCGTTCAAACCAATCTGGGCAAGAAAATACTTCTCTAAACCATCTAGCCATTCTATAGCGCTGTATTCCATTCTCAGTATCAGGTGAATCGCCAATTTGAACCTTTGAATCGATATCGTTGAAGTGCGACTCATAAACGCGTTTACACAACGCCTGATCACGCGATAATACACCATGAATAGTTTTGGAACAAGTTGATAAGTAAAGAAAGTCGTTTGGCTCTAGCCACTGGCACACTTCCCCACATACGTCCTGTACGCGTATTATACCTTCCATTTCGGTTTGCGTTGCCTTTAACACAAAAAAAAATAGACTTGTTTGTAAACTTTGTCCATGTGCGAAAAAAGGAATCATTCAGAGAACACATATTAATGATACCAAAATGTAATTTCCAATCAGAGAATAGAAAGACAGGGCTTTGTGCGTTACACGAGTATGGACGTGTCTTCTTAAAAGTAGGGAATGTATGCCGTTCCTCATTAGGAAAAATATTCTGAGCCACAACTACCTTTTTCACTGCTGTATTGTCAACTTTTTTTGGCTATTGGAGTTGCTTTGAAATAACGTTATTTCAGAACGGAAACCTACTTTTCAAAAGCACGTGACATTTTGCCTAACATAACACAAAGTACTCTGTAAGGATACACCAACATATTTATTTTATATTCCAACAATAACACGTTACAGATTTACCATTCAAACTGGTACGAATGATGTTTTTGTAGCCATTGAACACGCCATCCTGATACAACAATTGGATACTCTTCCTTTGAGTCATCAACTTGTACTTCTTCTTCTGGTGCTGCTATAACACCGTTCTTCATTTGTTCACAAAACTGACGGACAACAGTTACAGAACATTCATTGAGGATAGCACCAAGCCTTCAACAAAAGTCATTAACAAAGAAAAAAAAAGAGCAAAAAAAAAAATCACGTTACTTGATAGCCTCCCAGAAAAACGGTATTTTAGGAACTTTATGAGATAATTCAGGGCGGCTTATAGTACTCCAAAGCCTAGATGTTGGTATACCCTTCAGTGCAGGAGCATATTCGAAGTGCCAAACAGAAGGAGAAAGTCTTTGTTTTAGTTTAGTTTCAATGAACGTTTCCTTGATTTTCGAAGCTGTATCCTTCTGTACAGAAGCGACAACTTTAAGTAATACAGCCAGATACTTGAATAATGATAAATCTGTTTCTGTAAGTATCTTTGTTACAACAGATCGGAGTTCATCTGTTGACTTTGCTTCAGAGATTGTTGTCAATTCAACAAATGATAACTTCTTCCAATACTCTGACATCAAAGCAGCGCTAGATACACGCAAACGCATAGCATTTTTCTTATTTCCAGTAAAACGTTTTAAATACATTCGTAGGTACTCTTTAGAGACCATAAAACATGCTGTATCATTTATAGCTCTTAGTAATTTAAACCCGTCTTCATTCAAACTAAAGTCTTTTTTGTTCCCAATAAAAATATGATTCGAAGTCGATCCAATGTACTCTAAACAACACATGAATAAATCACCCTTATTGATAAGTAAAACACCGTTTATACGTACTACCGTTATATGCATTATTAATGACGGGAGATTGAAAATCTAGAGCGAATCCATGCTCTAAAATGAGTCTATTATTGTTGTCTCCTTTCTCCGCTTGAAGTATTCTTGATATTGGCTCCATAAGACTCACAGGCATATCCAAGTAATCGCAACATTCTAGTGCCTCCTGCATCTGTTTGTATAGTTGTTAGCACTTGAAACTCATAATAACGTTTTACCGCTTCGCGTGCTCATAAGTAACAAGTCACGTGTCAAAACAAACTTTGAAGAAAAAATCCTTAAATCACAAGGACGTACTATCGGTAAATAGGCTTCTCTTGCGCCCTCTTCGTTCTCTGTATACTTATCATACATTTCTACTGCTGTTTCTCTGTAATGACGTAACAACCACTCAAATCCTGCGTGAAAATTCTTGTATATAACCAACCATTCGTCCTTGACATGTGACGCTTTCATTTGTTCCAATTGAGCGCTTAATACTGTACTAAGAGCAACGAAGTCGCCAGGTATCCCCCTGACCTCTTTTTCTGACCCATTAACTCCAATACGTGCTTTACACGTTTCAACAGAATCATCAGCTGCACATTCCATTTTTCTTTTTGATTTTTTGTATAAGTTTGACTTGGTAAGGGTACAACTGTTCTTGTATTTTGCGGAACACATGATACCACGGTTTAAATAACAGAATAGGATCCAACGACTTGCCAATTGAGATCTATTGACAGCTCGAAAAAAAGGAAACAAAGGCATGTTAAAAAAAGCAAAAAAAGTGCCTTTATGCTCAACCAAACATGTTCCAGTGCAAGGCGTGCAACCAGCTTGTTCAATGATACCAAGCACAATAGTTTCTGCCCCAACAACACTCAAGCATTGCTCAGTAGGTGACAATTTTAACCCTCAGTTCAACCGATCTGTTCGAATTTTAATAAAAGCAAAGGACCTTTTGTCACAGTATGTTAAATTATTTATTTTAATTTAATCCGTATCTACAAAACACGTATTTCGTTTTTTGTTTGTAAACAAACACGTGCAAAGGTTTGTGAAGCATTTTTTTTGGTTTTTTTGGTTTTTTTTGAAAGTAGCAGTAGTAAGAACAAAAAGAGTGACTTACGTCACCCCTCAACATCCTTAGTTCCAGTACTTTTATGTGGGAAAAAAGTTGGGGTAATTTAAGTGGGTGTGGTCAAAGTTGGGTCAAACTCTCTTATTTTTTGTTTCCGCCTCCACAGCAACCACCTTTACCGTCGTCTCCATCACCGCCAAGGTCTACGACTTGGTATTGAATCTCTTCTGGTTTGAGTTGAGCAATGACTTTACGTGCAATCATAGAAAACGCTTTATCGACGTTAATAGCTTCTTTAGCTGATGTCTCGAGATATGTGATGTTTTTAGACTCGCAGAAATTTCTACCAGTTGATTCGCTCACCTACAACTCGTTTAAAAACAACATCAATACAATGATAAGACAATATATATTATTCTTTTCATATTCTAGGCATAAACGAGTGCTTTTGTGACCGCGTAACAGTTTTTTTCAAAAAAATCAAAAAAAAAATTGTAAAGTTCTTTAAACATTTGTTTTACCGCGGAAAGTACTCGAAATACGTCAAAAATGAGAACAACTGGCATAGAGATGTATTTTCTTTCAAAAAAAAAAAAAAAAAGAGTTAATTAATTGTACCTCGCGTGCGTCTTCTCTATCGATTTTGTTAGCCAAAACGAGCATTGGGAAATCAGAGTTTCCTATACGAAAGTGTTTAGACGTTGTTCACACGCGTAGGACTAAAAAATAGTCGAAATTCAAAAAATGTAACGTGTAGCTTACCTTCTTGGCCAATTTGTATCAAAAATGACTTTTGCCAGTTATCTAGCTCGTCAAAGGTGTTTTTACGTGTGACATCGTAAACGAAGATTGCTCCATCAGAACCACGGTAGAAACTTGTTCCAAGACCCTGATATGGCGTTAGTACGTCGTTTACTGGTAAAAAAACTTTTTATGTACTTGAAAGCGTTCTTGTCCAGCTGTGTCCCTAAAAAAGAGTATAAATAAGTAACAACGTCATAGTACAAGCGTATAAAACGGTAAACAGAGAATAGATTTTCGGCAGAGGAGAAAAGTTGAACTCTTTGTTACAATTTGCACATAAATGCGAGTTCAAGTAGTAGAAGTACGATTTTAGTTCCCAAATCGAAAAAAACGGCAATTGGCGTGGATCTGCAACAGATTCTTTGACGTTCAGCTTTTACGTACCAAATTTGAAGAGTACATGGTTTGTCGTCAACGTTGATTTGTTTTGAGAGGAAATCAGCGCCTACAAAAGGATCAACGACAAAGTTTGTTATTTTTCCGATTATTTACCAATGGTGGACTTAGTGGCAACGGTAAACTTGTTGTTTACGTAACGAACAAGGAGAGAAGTCTTTCCGACACCAGACTCGCCTAGTACAATAATCTTCAACAGAATCTTTTTCCTTGACATGCTTGTTGTTTTGTAAGAAACTTTGTAAAGGTTTTTAGGAAGTTACTCCTGTTTTACATAAGTCTCCATAAATTTCTAAGGAAGCTATAAAAAAGTACTTGAATTGTGTTACACGCTCTCTGCGATTGTTGTGGAGATGTTCACGACCTATTTTGAGAGGTTAATGCTCAAATCTTATCAGCAATTTCTCTCGTGGAAAAAACGTACAACGATTGCGCGACTGTGGATAATGGGTTTGTTTCGATAGTTTATTAAACGAAAAGAGCACGTGCAAACGAATTTAGAGTTCTTTCAAAGCGTATGAAACGAATTCGCTTTAATTTTCGTAAAAACGCGCTATAAAGAGTAAACATCACGTCAATTTTGAAGTCTTTGATTACAACGCATAAATAATAAAAAGAAAACCGATATTTTCGTTTGCAACAAAAAACTGGCACAGTTTGATGAAAATGTGACACACAACTAAATGTGACCTACCAATAGCGTGTCACGGGTTTACAACAAGTTTTTTAAGCGTATATGAAGTACTTGAATTGTAAAATAGCAAACAAAGCCCACTTTTTGTGGATTTATTGTTGACTTTTTTTTGTTTAATTTGGCAAGTCTGTAGATTTAACGCAACGCTTCGTATGAGCCTCTCAAAGCCAAAAGATGAGCGAAAATGGGCGGATAAAGAATGTTGGGAGCTAATGCATCCTGAATGTAAACACTGTGTTCCATTCTACGCCTCTACCTTTCCAAAGTTCTATCTAGCGTGTTTACAGATTTATATACCGGCATTTGTCATACCAGCTGTGATTCGCGGCAAGCTCTCCACATTCAGTCAAATTAAGAGCGTAGCGTTTACTACGATGCGTAGCGCGTTTTTTCTCAGTACGCTACTCAAGTTTTTTATAAACGCGAAAACACATTTTCTTATGGCGTAGTTCGGAGAGAAATAGCGTCACTTACGTATATGAAGTGTATTGCGAAAGGCGAAAGCTTTTCGCTTTTTTCACGCTGTTGATTGTCCGAACGATTCTCATATTTGGTTGTAGCAATGGTTTCTTGGGGATATGGCGCAGTGACATGCATTTGTAGAAATACGCTTGGTACGTTTCTTTTTACCAATTGCAAAGTACCCAAGTACCTTCACAAGGTATATGTGCGCTACTTGTATGGTTTTTATCACAAAATTACTCATTGTGTGAACAAAGAACAGTTTTCACGATTTTCTTGTTTTTGTACACTCAACGTCTCTAAAACGAGTATTGACGCTAAAATACGCTATAGGAAAGAACTATCAGCTTGCTTATTTGGCTAGCGGCTTCGTTACATCTGGTTTAGCCTTATACACTGAAAAGAAGAACAGGTGGGAAGAACTATCTATATACGTTACAAATCAAGGATTAGAGACATCTTTTAAGGCTTTGGTTGTAAGAGGTGCGTCACATGTCGATAAAACATGCCGACTTTTTTTACCAAAAAAACCAAAACCACCAAAAATAGTCATCGTGCTGAAGCTCTCTGATAACAGTTTTTTATCAATATTTTTGTTTGTACGTTGGCAAAGTGCGTATGCGCAACTGAAAAGTAGCGGTGTCAGCAAATTTAGCGCCATGCGGTTGCCTCTTTGTTACCCAAACACAAAGCAAGAAAACATTTTTTCTCATAATTTTTTTACAATTTAATTACACCCGTATCAATATGTGTATGTCTAGTAATTCTTTTAACATGTTTTTGAGTATCTATTCATTTTTCTAATCTGTTATAACTAGGATGGGCAAAACCTTTCAAATATGGATTGACTCTTCTTTTCGCTGCAGCTATGGCCACATTAGGCTCTGGGTTCCGTCACAGTCCAACAAATATAGACCATATGTCTCATACATTAATGAGCCTATTTCTTGGTAAGGAGGATCTCCTGATTCTATAGAAAAGAGGATTGCTTCAGCTCTTTTCATTTCGTTTTCAAAAAATGGAAAATGGGGATTGACAGAAGTTTTTCTTGGATTCATAAAGTGCTTCGTTCTTGGCTATGCTATATACGAATTATATAAATTTTTAGTATCTGTATCTAATATCAAGTACGTTCTTCAAGTGGTTGCAATATTGAGCTAATCATGTGAGTCAATAGAAAGCTAAAGCAAAGAATGATTGATACACAACATTATGCAGTAAAGTTCGGCGTTTTTTTGGGATTATTTTGCTCAGCATCACGTGCTGGTATTATATTTTTAAGAAGTCTGAGGTACGTTATTACAGTAGTCAAAAAAATCCTCGCTAGTATTGATGTTTACATGCGCACTTGCTTATTGTTCGTTTTATTTCTTAGAGGCAAAGATGACTTTATTAATTCTTTCATTTCTTGCTTTATCGGCGCTCTTTCTATTGCTATATTCAGGAGTAACGAAATGCGTATGTATGTTGTATCAAAGGCATTGTTTTCTCTTGCTAGAATAGCACGTGCAAGGTACAATACAATTTTATAATGAGCGAGAGTTTTTCGCTCATCTTCTTTATTTTGTACTTACAATCGTTTAGTGGCTACTTGCCTAATATTGATGGTACTATACCTATGCAATTATCTTTTATTACAATGTCTGGATTCATGCTTTATGCAATGTGCTACGAGCCACACAACTTAAGAAAGTCATACAGGTAAGAACATTGAACACTTAAAGTTTTCTATTCGAAACTTGGAAAAAAAAATACAAAAATTTCAACCAGATTTTTTTTCTCATCACGTGACTTTCTTATACTATTTTTAGACGATTCATGCATCGTACAACTGTAAACCGTACTGCACATTTTGAAGAGTTGGCATATGATCTTGCTGCTGAGTGTAAAATCCCAGGACCTAAGAACATATCCCCTGAAACATGGCGTATTGTACAAGAGTCTAATGAGCGTAAAATTATTGAGAGTTAATTCCAAAAAAATGTATAATCAAAAACAAAACAATAGCAACTTCAACTATATAAATGCGTGGGTGGACAACAGTAAAAGAAAAGTGCACCGGACAAAAAAACTTAGAGGTAGATGGGGCTGTGTACCAAGTCGATTTTAAAAAACAACAAATTTTTTTGACTTTCCCTTCGTTAAGTTTTGAATAAAAGTGGCATCTGTCAGCTATGCTGTAACTGTAAAATACGACTCTAGTTTGTGGAAACGTATTGGTGTTCTTGTTATAACAGTGAGAACATGAATTGTGTGGATACTGTGAAAAGGTTCCGTAATTGTACTTTTTTTTTTTTGGACTTCCAGAATTAAAGGATAAACTTGGAGCTAACACGAAAAGGAAAATTGACAAACAACTTTTTTGGCCTTTATTGGTTATTGTTACATGCCTTAAAAGTTTGAACGCCATTAGTATTTATCTATTTTAAGAAAACGCTGAAATGGTCTGCTTTTTCTTAATGAGCGTAGTCACACCTGTTGCGTATTGTTTTAGAGGTTTTTAAACTAAATGAGGCTAAACTACTTTTTCTCCTCTGGTGGCACTGCTTTTGGTGATTCTGTCTTGGATTTAAGGTTTAGCTTTGATTTTCCAGAGGTTCTATGCTTCATGCGCGTTTTTTTCTTTACAACACGCTGTTTTACTGATATGCCGGAAGACCCGTGATCTGTAGGTTGTTTGGCTGGTTTTGTTGGTGGTGTTGTTGGTTTTGCTCGAGGGGGAAGCATGGCTCCTCTTGATTTACCGGATGTATAGTGCGCCATACGCGTTGGTTGAGGTACTGATGGTTTGCGTGACATGTGGTGGTATTGATTGTCTGGTTAAAACAAGGCAAAACCGTAAACCAACTTTAAGCCGTGTTCACGAGAACCAAGTTTGGCAGACGACACATTTTCCATGCCATAAATATGCGTACCTACCACCAATCAATCACTTCACGTGGACTTTGATTGATGACCATTTCCCAGTGTTTGACTTTAGACACAATTCGAGTATGGGACAGCGAATGCAGGGTTATTTATTTAGTATACCAAGGCATTAAGGGGGTTTGGGGGCAGAGCCTAGCGGCAACTGAGCGCCATAACCCAGTTGTCTCCCTTTGTGGCGAACAGTTCAATATCACTTTGACATTTTTTCGACTTTTTTTTCGACATTTTAGGAAATCAACCACAGGCGAGATGAATTCAGAAATTTCAAAAATTCCATTAAAAATTGGCTACTCGAAAAACATAAACTAAAACTCTAAGTATAACAAACAACTAATCAACATGGATGATGATGGTATGGCTCTAACATAATACTTTTACCAGTTCTGCATCTAATTACATCGACTTTTTTCTATCTTTCTTAAGTAAGAAACTTAAATGACTACCAAAAAAAATCACAATAAAGCGCTTTTTTTCCAAGTCAAAAGAAATTGCGTACCTGTTAGCTTTAGGGTTCAATGGAGCTTCAGTGAGGAGAACTGGATGATCTTCTGGGGCAACTCGGAGTTCATTGTAGAAGGTGTGATGCCAGATTTTCTCCATATCATCCCAGTTAGTGACGATACCATGTTCAATTGGGTATTTCAATGTGAGGATACCACGTTTTGATTGAGCCTCATCTCCGACATACGAGTCTTTTTGTCCCATACCAACCATAACACCTGTGTGCCTTGGGCGACCGACAATAGATGGGAAGACAGCACGAGGTGCATCATCACCAGCAAACCCGACTTTGCACATACCAGATCCATTGTCTACTACAAGGGCTTGTACTAGGTGAAGAAATCAGAGAAAGCAATTTAATGGAAAAACTGCTTCAGCTAATTCTAGTGCACGTAAATGTTGTACGTAAACCATAAAAACCCAAAGAACCTTCGTGTTTTAGAAGTGAAACGAAGTTTACCTTCGTGTTTATTGTCTTGCAAATTGTTTTCTTACATTCTTGTTAGAGAGAAGATGACCCAAATTATGTTTGATACATTCAACACCCCGGCAATGTATGTGGCAATCCAGGCTGTGTTATCTTTGTATGCTTCTGGACGTACTACCGGTAAGAATTCAGTGAAAGCACAAAACTTCTAAAGTATGTCATGTACTTACTGTTTTCAGGTATTGTCCTCGATTCTGGTGATGGTGTTACCCACACAGTACCAATTTATGAAGGTTACGCACTACCTCATGCTATCATGCGATTGGATTTGGCTGGTCGTGATATCACTGATTACTTAATGAAGATCCTCACTGAACGTGGTTACTCTTTCACCACAACAGCGGAACGAGAAATCGTACGAGATATCAAGGAGAAACTCTGCTATGTTGCTCTAGACTTTGAACAAGAGATGGCCACAGCTGCTTCATCTTCCTCAGTAGAGAAGTCCTATGAGTTACCAGACGGTCAAGTGATCACTATCGGCAATGAGCGTTTCAGATGTCCAGAAGCTCTCTTCCAACCTTCGTTCCTTGGTATGGAATCTGCAGGCATACACGAGACAACATACAACTCCATCATGAAGTGCGATGTTGATATCCGTAGGGACTTGTATGGAAATGTTGTCCTTTCTGGCGGTTCTACTATGTTCCCAGGTGTTGCTGACCGTATACAAAAGGAGTTGACAGCTCTAGCTCCTTCTACCATGAAGATCAAGATCATTGCTTCACCTGAGAGAAAATACTCTGTATGGATTGGAGGATCTATCCTTACCTCCCTTACCACTTTTACAAATACGTGGATCTCCAAAGAAGAATACGATGAGTCTGGTCCAGCTATTGTACACAGAAAGTGCTTCTAAAACTGCTACAAGCTTTTGTATTTTTAATAAACCTTCTTATCATTTATGTTACTTGTCTATGTTCCAAAACACCTTATCTATCTGTTTGTATCTGTACTTGACGGATCCTTGCTAAACTCACTACACTAACTTGCTCACTACAAATTGTATATAGTGATACCTGTCCACAAGGAGAAGCTATTCACACTTAGAAAGCAGCAAACGCCTAGGTGATACAAAGCTAAACAACTAGGTTAATACATAGTATCACTCTTTTGAAGTGCCAAGCCAATTAATCTTGCAATTCTATGTCTTCAGCTTGTCAATACTTCTGTCCTTTTCCAATAGTTTAAAGGCAATGTAAGCAGGTAGATGTCGTAGATGTCAAGTTGTAATTCTGAGATGCACGATAATTTACAGATCCAAGTAGGAGATGTGACATTAATGATGACAGTCTGATATGGAGCGTCAACGCAGTCTGTAAAACAGAATTACGAACAAGGTTAGTGAACCACAACTATTTTTTTTATTCTCTATTTCATGCGTAGCACTCACAGTTGGTGGTTCTACAGTGTTTTACGTCGTTTAACACTAATTGGAGTACTAGAAATCCTCTTTTAGCTATTCGCCGCATAATTCACGATGAATTTTGCAGCTTATAACGGTACCAATGCTCTGTGGTTCTGTGACAACGTTCAATAGACTACCCTTTTTAGCCAAAGGGCAACCAAAATCTACTGGTATCACCTTATAGCGTAGTATTATGGATTAACGGATTACTTTGGAGGTACAAAAAAATTTATTTGGTCACGTGATTTAACACCAAAATAGTACTGGTAGTGCGTAGTACTACTTTTTACACGATTTTTGACGTTGTAAAGCCATTAATCCTGTATTTGTTAACAGTGCCAACAAAGATTACCATAGTTGCAATAGTAACATAAACCTCAACCATCAAAACGCATTAGAAATAAGTAAGGCAACATATTGTTTTTTTTTCGCCTTATATTCAATGAACGTTTTTTTTTTGTTTGAAATACAATTAAAATGTTGTGCATACAATTTACAAAGGCCGGTACTCAATGTTAGCTGATTGTTTGTTAGATTTATCACATACAAATTATTTACACTGTGCAACCAAGTTACTCGGAAAATCAACCGCCTTCGAGATTTCGGGCATTTCAACAAAAATTCCACTAAATTTGGCTTGCTTGAAAATAAACATAAACTAAAACTCTAAGCATAATAAACAACTAATCAACATGGATGGTAATGGTACGGCTCTAACATAATACTATTGTCACTACAGCATTTTTGGAGTAAAACAAAAATAAAACCAAAAAGAGACCTCCGCTAAATTACTTTCTCTGACTTCACCTAGTACAAGCCCTTGTAGTAGACAATGGATCTGGTATGTGCAAAGCCGGTTTTGCTGGTGATGATGCACCTCGTGCTGTCATCCCATCTATTGTCGGTCGCCCAAGACATCCTGATACTATTGTTGGTATGGAACTAAAAGACTCATGTGTTGGAGATGAGGCTCAATCAAAACGTATCCTCACATTGAAGTACCCAATTGAACGCGGTATTATCACCAACTGGGACGATATGGAGAAAATCTGGCATCATACATTCTACAATGAACTCTGTGTCGCCCCAGAAGAGCATCCAGTTCTCCTCACTGAAGCGCCATTGACCACAAAAGCTAACAGGTACGTAATTGATTTATTGGTTTTGAACAGATCAATCCATCGTTTATTTTCTGCAAATTGTTTTTACTTACCTTCGTGTTAGAGAGAAGATGACCCAAATTATGTTTGAGACATTCAACTCCCCGGCAATGTATGTGGCCATAGAGTCTGTGTTATCTTTGTTTGCTTCTGGACGTACAACTGGTACGTATTGGTTAATACACAGAAAATACGGCTTGCTTTGAATCTTACTTTTTTTTTAGGTATTGTCCTCGATTCTGGTGATGGTGTTACCCACGCAGTACCAATTTATGAAAGTCATGCCCTTTCTCATGCTACCATACGATTGGATTTGGCTGGTCATGATCTCACTGATTACTTAATGAAAATGCTCACTGAACGTGGTTACTCTTTCACCACAACAGCTGAACGAGAAATCGTACGAGATATCAAGGAGAAACTCTGCTATGTTGCTCTAGACTTTGAACAAGAGATGGCCACAGCTGCTTCATCTTCTTCACTAGAGAAGTCTTATGAGTTACCAGACGGTCAAGTGATCACTATCGGCAATGAGCGTTTCAGATG
This sequence comes from Trichosphaerium sp. ATCC 40318, assembly GCA_038496445.1. Classification (NCBI taxonomy): domain Eukaryota; phylum Discosea; class Flabellinia; family Trichosidae; genus Trichosphaerium; species Trichosphaerium sp. ATCC 40318. The sequence goes on along the minus strand of JALMLS010000473.1, from coordinate 14,579 downwards.
TCCAGAAGCTCTCTTCCAACCTTCTTTCCTTGGTATGGAATCTGCAGGCATACACGAGACAATATACAACTCCATCATGAAGTGCGAAACTGATATCCGTAAAGACTTGTATAGAGATGTTGTCCTTTCTGGTGGTTCTACTATGTTCCCAGGTGTTGCTGACCGTATACAAAAAGAGTTGACAGCTCTAGCTCCTTGCAGAACGATCAACGTCATTGCTCCACCTGAGAGAAAATACTCTGTATGGATTGGAGGATCTATCCTCGCTTCCCTATCCACTTTTGCAAATATGTGGCTATCCAAAGAAGAGTATGATGATTTTGGTCCAACCATCATACACAGAAAGATGTTCTAAACACTGTAACAGCTTTTTGTATTTTTAATAAACCTTCTTATCATTTATGTTACTTGTCTTCCACACCTGTATACAAGTTTGTATCTGTACTTGATCCTTGCTAAAACTACCTTGTAAACTTGTTCACTACAAATTGTATAGTGATGCCGTTCACAAGAAGCTATTCACACATAGATAGCTAGACAAACGACTAGGTTACATAAATACATAGTAACACTCTACAGCTTTGAAGCAGTATTGCATTTGATAAACTCATCAATTACCAGAACATACCATTAAGACAACCAGAAAACAAGGCTAAAAAAAATAATAACTAAAAATAGCTTACAAGCATCGAGTAATTTGTATTGGTTGAAGGTCCCAAACTCTCATAGAAATGACTCGAAAGTAATTGCTGTTTTACCAACGCCTAAATCTTCAATAAGAATTAATTTATAATGTGCCATGAGTAAGTAGTACTAGCTGACATTAATGTCTGTTTTATAGAAAACAAACTAAGTTTATTTGTCTTTGGTTCAATGAAATAGAACCAGTTAGCTAAAATTGGATTGTCACCTTATGTTATGTAAACTCAAGATTGAGTTGGTTTTTCACCATTTAAGTAACTCTGAAATATCGTGGCAAACGTTACAGAACTTAAACAAAAACAAAAAAAGTCATCTTGTTTTATTGGAAAGAATCAAGTACAATATATCTTCTTATTGGTTTGAGTATGGTGAACGTTGTTCTAGATTTAAGTATGCAGGTGGTTGTTCATTCCTTATCATTGTACCACAAGACCAAAAAAAGAAATAAGCCATCCTTGGTGACACAGAATTACAAATGCAATGCTTAAGAGGACCAAACAGATACAAGATCCCGTAATCGGTGATGAGAGGACAGTCATTTGCTGTTAAATCTTTGATGCCATACAGAGGTATAATGCTGTTGTTTGTAATATTGTAGCATCCAGAAATATCCAGTTTTTTAACTCCGACAAGGTGTCTTATTCCTTTGTCTGTAATTTCGTTGCAACATGCCAAACTGACGTCATAAGCTCCAGAAATATACATTAAACCTTTATCTGTAATCTTATCACAGTAATCGAGTTTGATCTGTTCAACACCTTTTAATGCTTTCAACGACAAGTCAGTTATTTGGTCGCACTTTTCTAGATTGATCTTTTTTACACCGCTTAATGTTGAAACACCTTCATCAGTGATCATGTTACAACCACTTAATGATATTGTATGTACACCTGCAAGGTATGATATACCAAGAGACGATACAAACCAGCAGTCATCCAATATAATTGTGTGTACACCTTTGAGGTGTTGAAGACCTGCGCTGGTTACACTTGCATCGCTAATGTTAATTGTGTGAACACCTGACAGCGCCTTCATACACTTATCAGTAATATTACATCGATGCATATCTATTGTATGTATACCCCTAAGCGCTGATACACCTTCATCAGTTATATATGAATTTCTATAAATAGCAAGCTTCTTAATGCCAGCAAGTGCTTTCAATCCAACATCTGTCAAATTGTTTGAGCCCGAGGTATAGCCATTAGGTATAAACTTTGCTTCTTTAACACCTGCCAATGACGCATATCCCTTGTCAGTTACTTGCTTACACTCACTGATCGTTATTTTTTCGACACCAGACAGAAACTTGATACCTTCGTCAGTTATGTTATCACAAAATGATAAATTGATAGATGACACTCCAGAAATAGCGTCCAGATGACTATCAGTGACAAACTGGCCAAGCAATTGTATTTTTCTAAGTCTAGAGAGTGATTGGAGACCTGTTGGAGTAATTTTCTTGGAAGGGAAAATTGATAGGTTTACTATATTTGAAATTGCAGATAAACCATCGTCTGAGATATTGCTGTAACCAATATTGAGTTCGCGGACATTTGTTAAGTATTTTATTACACCATCGCTGATGTTGTCGATATCTATCCTCAATATTCTTGCCTCACAAAGAAAAACGACGGATTCTGGTTTCAGTAGCATGGGTATATGAAGATGGGTTGATTTTAAAAGTCCTTTGGCCTTGGAAAGAGGGAATATGTTGTACTTTTTTACTAGAATGTTGCGGAAGCCAATATCAGTTCGTACAATATGTAGAAACTGTTTACAAGCTAAGGAGATTGATTTCAGATTTGATGAGCGTAAGAACGTCAGAATCTCTTGTACTATCTCCTGCGGTAGCGTTGATATATAACAAGCCTTAGACATGGTAGCGCTTGTAAGATTTGTTTCAACAAGTGTTTTTGAAGACCAAAACTGACTATTTGACGGTTTGTAGCAGGAAAAGACTTGCGCATTTGTTGAATTATCAGCTGTTTCCTAAACGTTTCTCAAAATGCTCTTAAAATTATCACGTGACAACTATCGGCTCATTGTGCTGTATGGTACGGGAGCATGTGTGCTTCTTCACAAGTAAAGCATAAAGAATAAGAAAATGCAGCGCTAAAAATCTTTATATGCTTTTCTATCGATCTTAACAACGAAGCTTTGATTGTATTTAGTATTGTACATAAATAATAGCTCTGAACCTTCTATTGGAGGTGAGAATTTGGAGGTTTTTAATGGCTTATGAAATAATGTCGAAGCGTTCAAATCACTAATTTCTTCCTTTTTTCTGGAAGATTGTCACATTTATCAATGGCGCATCCCATAAGCTAATGGCAACTAAAAATTATAATCAGCATGTTGCTGTTTTTTATTATTTTAAAAAGTCTAGAGTACAAAAAACAATCTAAAAATCCTGTTTTTTTCTTGTTTGTAATGATTGCCTGACTTAAAAAAACCTCTTAGGAGTAGGTTAGAATTATGATTCCAAACAAATGTACACTTTATACTAAACTATCCACCAGTAGCATCTGACATGTTTAGTATGTCAAATTACAATACTTGCTCTACATAGCGCTCTTCGCACATTAAATTTCCCCACGGCCAAACATTTAGTGCGAACGTCGTTGGCATTCAAAATAAATATATAAAATTCATAAAACACAACCAATAAGCATGAGCGGCGTTACATTCACATTGCAGCCAGAATACGGATGGGTATTTGTAACTTTCTAGCCAGTACAAGTATTAATAGAATTTAGGTCATCTTGAGCGCAGTAGGTTCAATTGTCACCGCTACAGTTATTGGAGGGATGGTAGGTTTGGCCAGGAAAACTTTTGGAGTACCTGTACGTTAATCAAACAATTTTCGGTATTTAGCCACCTGCTTAAACGTTTCCACCCAATGTACGGCCTTCACACGCGCTGAAAAGCCGAGTGTACCTATTTGTTTGCCTTTCAAGGGAGACTCAAAAAAGCCTAAATCAGTGCGACCGCACGCGCTTTCTAAAATGGCAGACAGGAAACTCACTATGTTTGGCTTGTACTTCAAAGTGGAAACGTTTAAGCGGTTGTCAACACAATTGACATTCTGATGTAAATTGTCCTAGTACCCAGCCTTTACACAACTGATAAGAGCAAAGAGATATTTAACTGTTATCAGCGTGGTCACCAAAACATGTATGTACTAAATGAAAAATTATGAATGTAATAGCGTATCTAATAATCTACAGGCTCGAATCGCATTATCAAATAATCACGTTGCTTTGTTTTGGAGGCCTACAGAACCCTGTACGCTATCATCGATTAAAACTCCATTTGTGATGCTTTTATAGGTGTGGGCAGCGTCTCTCGGGGGTATGTGGAGTATTGGGCGTATTGTTTATGCTCTAGGTTACCAATCAGGAGGTAAAGACAATGTGGAAGCCGATTCTGTTTTTTTCTCAATTTTTTTTTAGATCCAGCAAAGAGAATGAGAGGTTCTGTCATCATTTACCCTTCGTTGCTTGGATTACTCTTCTTATCTTGCAAGTTAGCAACAAAAATGCTTTGTAACGCAAACAATCACTGATCACGTGACAAAAACTGTTAGCTATAATTATTTCTGTATATCTTCATGGTGTTATACTTAAACTTCTACAAGAAGCAAAGAGTCACAAAATAGGTTCATAATTTGTTTAAAGGCGCAAGTAAATAATGAAATGGTGCACTATTGTTACGTGATCTTGTTTGACTATTTGACATTTTCATAACACCTAACATGTCAAAATGTGAAGCCTGAGTCTGTCACTTTTCTTGGGATGTGAGCTATCAATATATCATTAAGCGCCTTATTAGGTGTACATATCAAGCGCACCTTTTAAGGTGTACACTTAAGAGAACACCAAAAAACTTGACAAAAATGAAGAAATAGAATTCTCAAGACCGAAAGTAGACTGTTGGACCGATGTTAGTTATTTTAGGTTCATTTGTGTTTGTATTTTGTAAAGGGTATTGTGTTTGCATTCAAAATGAGTGTTAGGCTGACATGTCTGCTATTGATTTGTGTATAGTAAGAAGTAATGTAGGTTTGTCTACTACTTGCTTTATGTCTGACTAGAGTGTCAACAAGAATGCCAAGGTTTTAAAAAGGCTTTAAATACATTGTTGCTTTTATGTCCCTAAGCAGTGGACATGAAGTAAACACGAATTTGGAACTTTTTACCACTATAGAACAAGTGTTCACAAAGCTACTGATTTTACCAAAACAACCAGCAAGGGTAATCAGGTATGGCTAAAAGCTGAAAAGGCACTGTATGCGGATACAATAAGTGATTTGAAGCCGTTTTGCACTTCAGGCAAGAGACCCAAAGGCATACAAGAAAGACAGATTTTGAAACAATGATCTGGGGTAGGTACAAAATGGTTACCCACAAATCAGCTTCTAAAGCTCCTAACTATAGCAAATTTGCAACTGACACTGCGGCTATGCTCGCGAACAAGCTCTTATACATGGTTGAGAACATGCTGTTTGCCACCACTGCGAAACCTAGTGATTGTTGGTAAAGACGCAATCAAGATGGAAGCTGTGCCGGGAAGCCGCCCAACAACAAGACGATGTGTAGAAATGATCAGTAAACCCACAAATATTAAACAATGTACCTTGCTATGTTCTTGTAATTTATATATTTGCTTGTACTGCTATGAAGAGATGACGCACTTGTGGGGATACTGGATGGAATTATAAAACAATCACGTTTACATGCGTCACGTTAATTTCCTTTCTCAGACAACTTTTCACGCTTCACGTTAATTCCTTTTAACGCAGGATATCCGAACAAGTCACTTTTTGACTTTAACTTGAATGATATGGCCAATATAATACAGCTTTTCTTAATCCTGTCGGTAATGTCTACAAACTTGTCATAAGGGGTACATCGCATGCCACTTTGTAACATCATAAAAATACCAGCGTACTTTTGAAAGGTTGATGAAAGTCAAGATAAACACGTGTTCAGTTTAGAGCTGTAAGAAAACGCTCATACAATCTTAACTCCTTTATATACTCAGCTACAAGCGTAGCAAGGTTCAAGAGTCGCGTAAGAAGTTGCGTAAAGTAAAGAAATAAGCGATCACTCTGTGTAGTAATAGATAGCTAAATGTTGTATCTACAAAAAACACAACTTGATTTCGATTTTCGCTTCAAGATTTGCGGCTTGTCAAACTTGTCATCATTTTGCATCAATCATTCACGACATCATCGTATACGAAAGTGTTGTTATTTCGACCATCGCACAAGCAAAAGCACTCTTAAAACATGCCAGCACTCTTAAGCAAACAAAGATCAATATTGCTAGTTACTCCTCTGATATTGTCAAAGAATTTGCTGGTGTTCATACGATAAACCTTTTTGACTGTGATGTCACTGATGACAGTATTAGAGAAGACACGTCCAACTTGTGTAATGTACAAAGCCCTGTCTTTCTATTCTCTGATTGGAAAGTACATTTTGGTATCATTAGTATGTGTTCTCTGAATGATTCCTTTTTTCGCACATGGACAAAGTTTACAAACAACTCTATTTTTTTTTGTGTTAAAGGCAACGCAAACCGAAATGGAAGGTATAATACGCGTACAGGACGTATGTGGGGAAGTGTGCCAGTGGCTAGAGCCAAACGACTTTCTTTACTTATCAACTTGTTCCAAAACTATTCATGGTGTATTATCGCGCGACCAGGCATTGTGTAAACGCGTTTATGAGTCGCACTTCAACGATATCGATTCAAAGGTTCAAATTGGCGATTCACCTGATGGTTTAGAGAAGTATTTTCTTGCCCAGATTGGTTTGAACGACTCAATAAACGTTGTAGTTACTTAAAAGAGGTAAATAGTGCACGTATATCAACGCTGATAAAAATAGGTCTAAAATGTCGTAAAACGAGGTGCGAAAGGTTTTCTAGATGCTGACGCAAACATCTTAACGTTAAAAAACGCTAAAGGTAAGTTCTCAACCACAAACTAAACACAGAATTAACAAAACTGTCAGGGTTCAACACAAAGTTTGATGGGACTGTTTTACACTGGCTATTCGTCTATTTGGACCCTTTCAAACTACCTTCCACTAAGACTGCAACCGTCACTGCACCGTGGGACGTCTTGAGTGAAGAACACGATAAACTAGAGGATAGTTTACGCTATGCGTTTTTAAGTCTAACAAAGCCATCCACACCTTGTGTTAGTTTGAACCAAGAACACCGATACGACCTTTTTTTCCCACATGTAGCTGAAACGGGTAATGTTGAAACTGGTATACACGGAGGCTCAAAGCTAGGTTCAAACGGTGCACGACAGTTTGTTTCTGAAGATGAATTCGCAATAACAAGCACTGCTGATATGACAATGGGTTGTTCTTTTGTTACTTATAAAGAGCCTGTTACTGTAGTGTTCTGGGGAAGATTGGTTCCATACTTCTTTGGCGAAGAAGCCAAATTCAAACTTGATTGTTTGTCGAATGTAGTGTTCAAAGATAGCATTGCAAGCGCTGTACCTCTTAAACCTAAAGGTTCTAAACAGGTCAGTGCTAAATGTGGTACTCTTCGAAAAATCACAGATGATAATTGGACCATAATCAAAGCCAAAAAATAATAAACAGCTGAATGTGTTACTCTACAATATAATATTGTTTCAAAATCAAATCATATGTGCAATTGACGTGTAGCCAGAGGACTTGTGCAACAGTTGAGTTTGATTGTTTATCCTTGGTGCTTGTGTAGAGGTCTTAAAAAACCGTTTATCGACTTCAGGTTTGGCAATTCGTAACCATTGTGGCTATGGTTTCAGTGAATGATTTCGCATTAACTTTCCAATTTCACTAGTAATTTTCGTAATAAACGGATTTGACTACTCCCACAACATCTCTAACACAAGCGTAATGGTACGTACCTAACAAGTTATTTTATGCCCAAGTGAAGAATGTTGAATAGTTATTACAGCTTCCGATTGGGTTATAACGTGGCAACCATGTCACATTCAAGGAAATGTCACAACGTCATCATAAAGGCTTTGTAACTGCTGGTATTATATCTGTATGAAATATGCTCCATAAAGTTTGGTTTTTATTAATTTACAACACATGTTATATGAACATAGAGTTGGCTGATCCTTGACTGCCAGTAGACGCTGCATCGTCCATTGGTACATCAACTGATTGCACATTATTCTGTAGAGCTCTATTAGTTTCTTTCTTAACATACATTACTACAACAATGAATAATATCAATCCAATAACAATAACTACAACAACAACACCAACAGCTATACCCCATGTCTTACTACTATTTGAAACCTCATTGTCATCACATTCCTTAGATGTGACCATAACTTCCATATGTGTTGCTTCAAGTACAGTGTCGAACTTGACAGACTGGCATACATTGTCCTTAATCTCCAATTGGACAATGGGAGATGTATTGCTCGCATTGCACAATCTGTCATACTTGACAAGTGTCAATGTATTGTTTTTTGGTGGTTCATCAATAGTGAACACTACTGGTACTGTAGCGTCATAACATCCAATGATGGTGATGTTGGCATTCGGTTCCAAGATGATTATACCTCCTCCACCTTGAATGAGATCACCTAAGTTAAATAATGTCAGTACTGGTAAAAAATCGTATTTTGTTTATCATACCAACAACGATAACTGACTTGGTGATGTTAATAACATTGGCGACAGTGCCATTTATAAGTCCAAGAACTTTGTCAATTGAAGATGGAGTCTGTGTTGGGGCATCACTTGTTGGTTCAGTAATTGGAGATTCAGTTGTGGGAGATTTGGTTGTTGGGGATTCAGTTGTTGGAGGCGCAGTTGTTGGAGATTCAGTCGTTGGAGATACAGTTGTTGGAGATTCTGTCGTTGGAGGCACAGTTGTTGGAGGTATAGTTGTGGGAGGTGGTATCCTGTAGTGCATGCCTTAACAAAACTATCATTAATAATAATATGATACAGCACTTGTATAGTCACCTATGGTTGTTGGCGCATCTCCTCTTGGATTATTAAAATAATCTGTTTCATGTTCTGGAACGTGTTCGCCAAGGAAGCTAAGAGGAGATGTAGGACTGATCTCAAAACCTTGATTCTCAATATCCATAAATTGAGGATCAAGTTCATAATTATCAGCACTTGCATTGACAGGTACATCTTCTGGTTCACCATAAAACCATTGAGTGAACACGTTGTTCCTGTAAGTGTAGTCTAAAACAACAAATTAGTATTCCAAACAAAGAAGATGTTTATAGTACTTGAACCTAACCATGGACCAACAAACGTTAGGTTGCTATGTTGTACATGAGTAAAAAACAAACTTGAATACAATTAAAGATACCCGTCAAAAATGTTGTTGATGAACTTAACTGCAAGCGAATCAGGATAGTGTATTATTTCAGATACATTCCTAAAAACGCAGTAATAAAAGGAAATAGACTGATTTCTAGTTCCTTGCGCATTTGTAAAACTCAAAAGACCTGTTTATCCCAATTAGCAAATAAAAGTTGGTTAGTGCTTGTTAATGACTTGGTCTGAATAAGTCATGAAGTTGCATTCATGTTGTTAAACTTCATCAAAAAAATTTAAAGTTAAACCTTCAAACCAAGTCATTAACAGCAGCAGCATGGAGCTCTGTTCTTACTGCCTGCATCTACAACTAAACTATTATCCACATTTAATGTATTAGAATCTTCTGATATATAAAACGCTCCCTGTGATAGCCTGTATGGGGAGGTCATAGGAAAACCTTCATATAAGCATCTAAAGCAGTATTTCAGTTACTTCTACATTTTTTTTTTTGTGTTAACTGACATACCTTGTAATGTAAATTATGCCGTGATTATCGTACCCAAAAATAAACCCATCAGTGAGTTCAAACACACTATCTGATATAGTCTAGGCGAAGATATAAGTCATCACTACTACCAATCTATTAATAGCAATACATACCAACCTATCATGTGCATTAAGGTTTACAAAAGTAACAGCATACCCATAGCATTCTTCAACTCTACAATTAGAAATTGATGGATTGGTTTGAAAAAACAATATAATTCCTACCAAATATTAGAACCTCTCCAAAAAAAAAGCCCGTTAACAAAACATACCAGCCCTGTAAGCATCACCCTCCAGGTAAGTGTCATTGTATAATGCTACAAATACGAGTCAGTAGTTAAAAAAAAACTTGCCACGCACTTTGTCTAAGGTAAATGCGGCGAAATGTAACATTATCAATAATGACTTGGTCCCCGAAAAGAAAATGAACACCTTCTCCATATACATTAGATATTGAGCAGTTACACAAGGTGATGTTTGCTCCATTAAATAGGTAGCCACTCCCTACGAGGTTGTGAATACAGCGTAGTAGTGGTAGTTTTCAAACAAGCGTACCAACACTTCCAAGGATGTTAATCCCGCAAATAATAACATTTTTAGACCCAGAAAGAAGCGCCATTACAGCTGTGCCCACGTGTTCAAAGTTTATTTGTGGTGTTTTTATTTCTCCCCCAGTGTACCGCAAGATCAAATCAACTTGTTGGCCTAAAAATCCAAGATGAGACAAACAATCAATCACATAAATGTTAAGTGCAATCTCTCGTCTTTTGTTCCAAAAGATACACTAACGTAAGGAAGTCTAGCTTTCGGCTACACCAAAAGCCAGTCAATAACACTTCCTTAGATTAGCACTGAGGCATAACAACCATGTGTATAATTTTAACAAACGTTAGCTTTGTTCCGTTTTTTGGGAAAAAAAAAAGAAAAACGTGATTGCACGTACCCATGTAATTTGAAATAGTGATTGGTGAGCTACTAGTTCCGTTTAAAACAAAAGCATTGATATCTACAGTATTTGTAGCATTTAAATCCATTTCAATGACGTGTTCGCCGCCAAGGAAGAATATTTGTTCAACACCTGTTGAATCATTCTGTAGCGCCGCTACAAGGTTTACATACGATATGGCGCTATTTGGAGAACTCCGTTAGTACATTAAAGAGTGTAAGGAACGATACGCGCTCTTGAAACCAAAAAATCTGTAATGTTGTTCTTGTGAGTTTAAAATGTTCACGTACGTTTCAATAGAGCTACCGTCGCCTCCTGTATCGTTTACTGCAACATAGTACACTGGAAGAGCTGATTTAACCATTACAATACAAGCAATGGCTAATACAGAGCGAATAAGCGCTGCAGACATTGTTTTCGGTACAATTTATGATGTTTAAGGCAAGAAACTCAAGCTAAGCAATTTAAACGCTCGTATACTACTCTTACGCGTAGAAATTGTATCTACCACGTCCTTGTAGCAAAGCATCCAAATCAATCGAAATATTCCAAGTTTCTCGAATAACAATTTTCAAGCTAGAGCCAGCTTACGTAAGCATTCCACAAGCGTTTATACAAAAACATACTGCTATGAGGATATGGCGCGTGAAAGTACTGAAAACAAGAAGTGTTTCCTAAAAAGGAAGTATCAGAATATGCTCCAGTTATTACAGCAACAATACTCCTGACGCTGTTAGTTACGCGTAAAAGGAGTGTGGGTGTCCACAAAACGCCGTTTAAAACAAAACGGTAATAAAAAGGTAAAACTCCCTAACCTCCCTCAATTATGTTCTACTACGCATATTTAAACCCCATTCTTCCTGTTACAGCTATTCGTTGTTTAGACCGCATTGCAAAAAAGATATAATGCCAGGCGATGCCATCAATATTCTCTAAACTATATAAACAGCTCATATACTTCTATTTCTACATATTAACAGTTTGGACCATTTTGGCCCTAGCCTTTAATGTGTTTTGTGAAAAATTCTAGCTAGAATTTTTGTCAAAGGGGTTGTGACTTGGTGTAATGTAGAAGTCTAATGAACATGGCGTTTTGTAAGCTAACATTCTGGATGTCTAGACAACATGTTTAAAACAAGTGAAATAGTCTATGTAAAAAACTCTGGCCTTCTCAACAAGATTGCATGGAGATGACCAAAATTTTGTATTTACATGCTACCTACACCTACTGTGAACATATTTTACTGCCAAAGAATCAGTTGAAAAGAGATTTGTTAAACAAGGAGTCTACAAAGTTTGCCGTATGTTTATTTACCAAACATGTTATATGAACATAGAGTTGGCTGATCCTTGACTGCCAGTAGACGCTGCATCATCCATTGACATATCAACTGATTGCACATTATTTTGTAAAGCTCTATTAGTTTGTTTCTTAACATACATTACTACAACAACGAATAATATCAATCCAATAACAATAACTACAACAACAACACCAACAGCTATACCCCATGTCTTACTACCATTTGAAACCTCATTGTCATCACATTCCTTAGATGTGACCATAACTTCCATATGTGTTGCTTCAAGTACAGTGTCGAACTTGACAGACTGGCATACATTGTCCTTAATCTCCAATTGGACAATGGGAGATGTATTGCTCGCATTGCACAATCTGTCATACTTGACAAGTGTCAATGTATTGTTTTTTGGTGGTTCATCAATAGTGAACACTACTGGTACTGTGGCGTCATAACATCCAATGATGGTGATGTTGGCATTCGGTTCCAAGATGATTATACCTCCTCCACCTTGAATGAGATCACCTAAGTTAAATTTAATATCAGTATTGGAAAAATAATCCAAAAGTTGATTGTACCAACAACGATAACTGCCTTGGTGATGTTAATAACATTAACGACAGTGCCATTTGTAAGTCCAAGAACTTTGTCAATTGAAGATGGAGTCTGTGTTGGAGCGTCACTTGGAGGTTCAGTTGTTGGTGATTCAGTTGTTGGTTCTGTCGTTGGAGGCGCAGTTGTTGGTGGTATAGTTGTGGGAGGTGGTATCCGGTAGTGCATGCCTTAACAAAACTAGCATTAATAATAATAGGATGCAGCACTTGTATAGTCACCTATGGTTGTTGGCGCATCTCCTCTCGGATTATTAAAATAATCTGTTTCATGTTCTGGAACGTGTTCACCAAGGAAGCTAAGAGGAGATGTAGGACTGATCTCAAAACCTTGATTCTCAATATCCATAAATTGAGGATCAAGTTCATAATTATCAGCACTTGCATTAACAGGTACATCTTCTGGTTCACCATAAAACCATTGAGTGAACACGTCATTGAAATGGAGTTAAATGCTACAAATACTGTAGATATCAATGCTTTTATTTTAAACGGAACTAGTAGCTCACCAATCACTATTTCAAATTACATGGGTACGTGCAATCACGTTTTTCTTTTTTTTTTCCAAAAAACGGAACAAAGCTAACGTTTGTTAAAATTATACACATGGTTGTTATGCCTCAGTGTTAATGTAAGGAAGTGTTATTGACTGGCTTTTGGTGTAGCCGAAAGCTAGACTCCTTACGTTAGTGTACCTTTTGGAACAAAAGACGAGAGATTGCACTTAACATTTATGTGATTGATTGTTTGTCTCATCTTGGATTTTTAGGCCAACATGTTGATTTGATCTTACGGTATACTGGGGGAGAAATAAAAACACCACAAATAAACTTTGAACACGTGGGCACAGCTGTAATGGCGCTTCTTTCTGGGTCTAAAAATGTTATTATTTGCGGGATTAACATCCTTGGAAGTGTTGGTACGCTTGTTTGAAAACTACCACTACTACGCTGTATTCACAACCTCGTAGGGAGTGGCTACCTATTTAATGGAGCAAACATCACCTTGTGTAACTGCTCAATATCTAATGTATATGGAGAAGGTGTTCATTTTCTTTTCGGGGACCAAGTCATTATTGATAATGTTACATTTCGCCGCATTTACCTTAGACAAAGTGCGTGGCAAGTTTGTTTTTAACTACTGACTCGTATTTGTAGCATTATACAATGACACTTACCTGGAGGGTGATGCTTACAGGCTGGTATGTTTTGTTAACGGGCTTTTTTTTGAGAGGTTCTAATATTTGGTAGGAATTATATTGTTTTTTCAAACCAATCCATCAATTTCTAATTGTAGAGTTGAAGAATGCTATGGGTATGCTGTTACTTTTGTAAACCTTAATGCACATGATAGGTTGGTATGTATTGCTATTAATAGATTGGTAGTAGTGATGACTTATATCTTCGCCTAGACTATATCAGATAGTGTGTTTGAACTCACTGATGGGTTTATTTTTGGGTACGATAATCACGGCATAATTTACATTACAAGGTATGTCAGTTAACACAAAAAAAAAAATGTAGAAGTAACTGAAATACTGCTTTAGATGCTTATATGAAGGTTTTCCTATGACCTCCCCATACAGGCTATCACAGGGAGCGTTTTATATATCAGAAGATTCTAATACATTAAATGTGGATAATAGTTTAGTTGTAGATGCAGGCAGTAAGAACAGAGCTCCATGCTGCTGCTGTTAATGACTTGGTTTGAAGGTTTAACTTTAAATTTTTTTGATGAAGTTTAACACATGAATGCAACTTCATGACTTATTCAGACCAAGTCATTAACAAGCACTAACCAACTTTTATTTGCTAATTGGGATAAACAGGTCTTTTGAGTTTTACAAATGCACAAGGAACTAGAAATCAGTCTATTTCCTTTTATTACTGCGTTTTTAGGAATGTATCTGAAATAATACACTATCCTGATTCGCTTGCAGTTAAGTTCATCAACAATATTTTTGACGGGTATTTTTAATTGTATTCAAGTTTATTTTTTACTCATGTACAACATAGCAACCTAACGTTTGTTGGTCCATGGTTAGGTTCAAGTACTACACACATCTTCTTTGTTTGGAATACTAATTTGTTGTTTTAGACTACACTTACAGGAACAACGTGTTTACTCAATGGTTTTATGGTGAACCAGAAGATGTACCTGTC
>JALMLS010000174.1:0-66361 GCA_038496445.1 Trichosphaerium sp. ATCC 40318 | reverse complement strand
TTGTAGACTTCATGTCGTACATTTTTCAAGATTTGTCTCTTGAAGTCAAGGGGAAGGAGGCAGATGAGATTTTTGATGTCTACAGCGTAGGAGAGATACTAGGAAGGTAAGAATTATCATTATTTAAGCAAATGTGTGTGCATCAGTGCTGAGATTTTTCAAAAAAAAAAACTGTTTTTTTTTTGAAGTTTTTCAGTATTTTTTTAACCGTTATGTGCGTTACTAGTCGTTAGATTTTTTTCTTCAAAGTTTTTTGTGCTACTCGACCGTTATCTGTTGTTTGTCACTAAGTGTATATTTTTAGAGGAAACTTTAGTACAGTAAAGCACGCTATACACAAAAAAACAGGAAAGCACGTGGCTGTTAAGATTATAAGCAAGAAGAAATTTTGGAATATGAAGAAGACAAAGATGCAAATACTTCGAGAAGTCGAGATTCTAAAGAAGATTAAACATGTTAATATTATCCAGTACCAAGAGATTTTCGATACAAAGGATCATTTGTACATAGTCCTCGAACTGTACGTTCAATCTCATGAAAGAAGCCAAACCGCTCATTTTTTTCGAATTTCTCCTGATAGCTTTACATCTACGCGAAATAATTCATCTACGCGGACTACGTTTTTTTTTTACGCGTACTACGCGTAGTTGATTTTTTTTTTGTTGTTTTGGGGTTGCTTTCATTTATTTCTTATTATGCTTATTTTTTCTTTCAAGTGTTACTGGCGGTGAGCTCTTTGAAAAAATAGCAGAAGGTCATCTATATACAGAGTCTGAAGTTCGTAAATTGTTCACACAGATGCTAAAGGCAGTAAACTATCTACACACCAATAACGTCGTTCACCGTGATCTAAAGGTATTGTGATACTTTATTTTGAATGACATTGACATTTTATGTTTTTTAGCCAGAGAATATTCTCCTTGATAAACACGGAAACATAAAAATATCGGATTTTGGATTAGGTCAGTCTTTTATCACGTGACATTTTGTTACAATTTCTTACTCTATTTTAGCACGTATGACTAGCACTGTTAAACATATGACATCTCTATGTGGTACTCCACAATACGTTGGTGAGTAGGATGGCTTAAAGTAAACTTAACGGTTTCAGTTTTCTAATCAGTGTTTTCTTTGTTAGCCCCAGAAATCATTCATATTGGCAACTTACCTGAAAAACATACTGGCTACCAGAGTGGTGTAGATATGTGGAGTTTAGGTGTTATTCTATATGTATTGTACGTACTTTTTGAAACAAACAAACCCAGAGCCTTGATAATTTTTTCTCTTTTTTTCTGATTTTGACTGTGATGTCTAACAGCTCCTCTTTTTAGATTATCTGGTTGTCTACCATTTGAAGAGAGTGATAGCCAACAAGTACCACTTTTTAAACAAATCTGTTGTGGAATGTATGACTTTGACTCCAGTACGTCAAAATATGATATGAGACGGTGTGTACTAACTTTTTTTTTGCTTTTAGTTTATTGGGAAGGTGTTTCAGAAGAAGCTATACATTTGGTCCGAAGATTGCTCGACATTGAACCACGTACACGATTGACAGCGCCTCAAGCACTTAATCATCCTTGGGTCCACGGAAAAAAGCTACAAAGAACACCAGCACGTCAGCGACAGCAACAAACACGTGGCACAGGATTGAACGTATGAGTTCTTTTTTTTCTTTTTTTTTTTTTTTCTGAACCAAAAAAAAAACGTGCCGGTCATGTTCATGACTTGTGCACGACACGTTTTTTTTCTTTTTGTGTCTTATTCTTATTCTGTAGTCGTCACCTAGCTTTGATCGAAAACGTAAGTTATCAGCTATTGATGTGTTAACGACACGTGATAATAATAAGGAAAATAATACGAATGATACAAAACGTCGAAAAACGATAACACCTGATGCGAAAACAAAAAAGCAAAATGGTGTTTCCAGGCCTCTTAGGGCTAGGGCAATCTCTAGCATGTAGATTAATGCGCAAAACAAAAAAAAACAAACAAAAGCGCAACCCCCGTTTAGAGATAACCTTCATTTTTAATAAACCCTCCAAAAAAAAACAACAAAAAAAAAAGGGAAAACGTTTGTTTTTACCTTGAAAAAAAAATAATGTAATCTAGTGTTGTAACCCAATAAATTAAATCCCCTACAGTGGGATACATTTGTACAAAAAAAATTTGAGAATCCTGAATGGGATACAGAGATGGTAAAAGAATCTAACAATTTTTGTTTATTTTCGACTTTTGACAAAGTGAGGTGACAATTTTGTTTTAAATTTAAGGTGGCATTAATTGACCATTATCACTCCACCTCGTACATTCTCCTTCTATTTTATCATTAACATAATTACATTGCCTACACAATGTGCCATTCATATACCACTCCTTAAACTCTCCTTCATGTTTACCATTGACATACATTCCTTGTTGCCAGATTTGACCTGTATAATGCCATATTTTGTATTCTCCGTCTCTTTTACCGTTGACATAACTACCTTGTTCCTGCAACTGATTATCATCGTGCCATAACTTGTATTCTCCATGTCGTTTACCATTGACATAATTATACTGTTCCCAAATATTACCATTCTCACGCCATGATTTACACTCTCCTTCTCGTTCATCATTGACATAATTGAACTCCTCCATTAATTCACCGTTTGCATGCCACGACTTACAAACACCCTCTTGTATACCATTGACAAGAATACATAGCTCAAAGATTGGACCATCAAAATAAAAAGTCTTGAACTCTCCTTCTAGTTTACCGTTGACATAATCGCAGCACATTGATAATTTACCATTATCATGCCAAGACTTACACTCACCCTCGTGTTTACCTTTAACGTAACTTGCCTGTGCTAGTAATTTACCATCCTCATACCACTCGTTGTACTCTCCATGAAGTTTATCGTTGACATACCGAGACTTGGAGTGAAGTTGCCCTGGTTCTTCATAGAAGCACAAACATTCTCCTTCCTTTTTTCCGTTTTTGAAAGTCTGTTTCTTTTTGAGAATATAAATCCCTTGTTTTAGACTGTACGCCTGCCAAATGCCATGTTTTCTTAACGAGTCGTTAAATCGCATTCTAGCAGTTTGTTTAGAGAGCAGTGGCCATGAAATAAACGATTTGGGGTCTAAATGCACTATTTCCTTGTGTAGTTCCGCCGGGAGATGCATTATTGTGCGTACAAAGGCGCATGTACCATCTTTCGCAATATTCTATTTATTGTTAGTGTTTCATAGCTAATACGAAAGAAATACGCACCTGCTTGCGTTTTAAAGCCATTATAGTCAAATATGGTTGCGGCGAATTTGGATTACCGCCAATTTTCTGAGCCAGAACAAAATTAAGTACAATGCAAATCCGAGTTGGCAAACTTCTTGTCTCGTACCAGGCTTGATTAGATATGTTTAAACACTCTAAAAACTGATACATATTGCACGTGCTTGATTCTTTTTACACTCATCGTTTTTCGTACACTTACATCGAACTATCGCTACAATAAACACGTTGCGAACGCCTACCCTGCTTCGAAGCACAGTGCAGAACAATAATTTGCTCAGGACAAGTACACATGTGAGTCATAATAGTTCTACAATTGATAACTAAAATACAATCTAACAACATGTTGCGATCCCTTTTACTGCTTTCCTTACTCTCACTTGCATACGGCCGTATCGCTTACGTCTCAAAGGACATGTCTTACAGCCAAAATTCGAAATGGTACGCAGGTTAACCCTATAGGAGTACCAATTCGTAATTATACGTTTGCAGGGATAAAGACAACCTGGTAGCAGGATTACCACATTACGAGGAAGCAATACAGGAAGATAACCAAGACGAAGCAGTCCAATACGAAGACTACGACGCAACACAGCAATCTCCTGCAATTCAGCCATCAATAACGTTTTTACTGTACATAGCAGCACTTTGCTTATCAATGTATGCACAACACCTGTAATAACCTGGACACAGGTATCTTGTGGAGTTAAATCTCTAATAAAAACAATTGTAACAAATAAACGCAAACACGTGGCAACAAGCGTCACTGGTCATGAAAACAAAGTCCAAATGAAAGTAATGAACATATTTACAGCGTGCGACTTGCGACCGCAGAAAGATCGGGTTTAAGCCAATAACGTCCTATATTTTCACTATAATCATACAAGACAGCTAATGGCGACGGTTGATACAAGTAAGCTCATTGTAGTGTTATATAACGGACTAATAGCGGTTAAATAGCCTTACTCGCCACAAATGTCACTAGCGCACCAGGAAATCATGGTTAGTGAACGCATTGGTAATATCAGGGCTAATTACGCATTTAGGCCCAGCATCAGTAGCGTCAATTACCATTCTTGTCGTGTTCCTTCTATTCTCACTCTGTGGTGCTTTGGCAGCGATAATAACGTTTTTCGTGCTTGAAAACAAACGATCAACAACAAACATTGAGCGAAGGGAAACCTACACAGACGTACCTTACGAACTTATTTTGTAGTGCGAGAAAATCCGTAAGCAATTTCAAATGGGCCTACAACAACCTTAAATGTGCTTGAAACGCACTTTACAAGCGCTAGAACAATATTTTGGCAGCTTTGGCGGATTCCACCAAACAGTTGACTTCTATTCGTCCAACTACGCGTGAACCATACGCAACAGCTACCATCAATGCCATACATGAAACAATTCAAGAGTGTATGGCACTTTGGCATCCAAAACAAATCAAAATTCATGAAAAACAACACAAACCAACACAAGAACAATAAATTCTGATGCTAGAACAAGCCAAAAGTCGCATTATTACGATTTTGTTGATAAGAAAAGAATAGCTTAGCATTCTGACATTGTTTTTTTTTTTATTTTTTTCTGCGTGTGCTGCATACATACCAAGCGTTTTTTTTTTGGCTGATCCATTTTTCAATTGTAGAGAGAGATTATGTTTGATAGAGAAAAAAGATGCCAATTTATAATTTGTTTTACACGAGGGATTATCTCATTCATTTTTTTTTTTGAACAAAAAAAAAAAAAGCCTTCCAACGTTTAAAAGTACTTTTCTGGGTTGTGTTCTTCGCGTCCTACGCCTGATCTTGCGTCATATTCATTACGCATATGTTCATATGGTGTAAGCATATGGTTCTCGTCATGCTTTACAGCAAGTTCTAAATAGTTTGCGGCAGTGTCCTTGATACGGGTTACATCAGCATCGGTTAGCTTTCCAAGTGATTTGGCTGGAGCTCCTCCCCATTTCTACCAAAGTAAGTACGGGTTGCTGTGCAAGTAGCATGGTATTTATAAGAGCGTTTTACAGTGTTGTTACGTATTTAAACATGCTTTTTTTTTACAAACAAAAAACGTGAAATAAAAAGATTAGTGTACCTCGCCTGCTGGGATAACAGTGCCACCCAAAACGACAGATCCAGCAGCTACAATACTACCACTGCTTACTTGAACACCATCCAAGAGTGTGACGCCTACAAGGACGTCAGAACTGCATTAAAAAAAAAAAAAGAGAAAAAAAAAGCGCTATGATTTGTACCTTCTTCAATGAGGCTGTTATCACCAATAGTACATCCATGAATGACACAAGCTTGGCCTATAATTTTATGAGCTTATGACAGGCTGTTAGTGACGTCTAAGCGTACCAATTGTTACATTGTCACCAATCAAGCAAGGAGAACCTGTTCTTATATTATCCGATCTAGAAACCTTTTGAAGGTCATCAGTAACGAAGATTGGTTGGGTTTTTTTATTTCTTTGAGCGTTCATTTTTTTTTGTTTTGTAGCCTTATAATCAACGTATAGACAGCAAAGAAGTGAAAAATGGAACCGAACATACGTGTACTGAAGTCCTCTCGCAAATGCTTGTGTTTTTGCCAATCTTTATAGTGTTTACGTCTCCACGTACTACAGCACCATACCATACGCTACTGTTGTCACCAAGCTCGACGTTTGCGATAACACAGGCGTTTGGTGCAATAAATGTGCCTGTACCGATTTTTGGCTGTGCGCAGTGTTATTATGTGTGTTTAAAACAAATTCGGCGCGTTCTCCAAGACCGTACCGTGTATGTTCCAATTCTTACCACTCGTCTATGTCTAGATACTGGGCGGATATTAGATTATTAACCAATTACTTCAATACAACAATTACTCTGTTTTATCGCTACTTACATTGTTCTGTGCACGCAAAGTTTCCTTGTATACGCATTCCAAAGCGCTCAAGGCCATTACCAATCTCTTTGAAAATCCCACCGACGGAGAAGACAATTCTGTTAGTGATAAACATGCTGCTTACTGTTGTGGTTGGATAAAAAAGCAAGACTGGCTATTTTTTTGGCTTTGGTGCCTTTGACTGTTTGAAAAAAAAACCAAAACCGCAATATTTCTGCGCACGAAAAGCTCCTGATGAGATTGAAGACGTCGTGACTTTGAGCGTACTATGAGCAGTCCAGCTTTTGATGGCACAAGTTTATAGGTTTTATTTTTCACATTTTACAATTACGTTAACACAGGGGTTGTTCTTTACTTCTTGCGCTGGTTCTTCGATGCTTTTTGTTGGACTTTGTTAGCTTCTTCCCTCTTCGCATTAGCAGCTGCCTGCTTTGCTCTCATTATTTCGGCGTCTCTAGTACGGAGATTAATTGCGTGCTTGCGTTACAAAAAAGGCTTTTTAAAGAAATCAAAAAAGCAGTTTAATATTCAATTTTGTTGACGTACGTCATCATCCTTTTCTTTGTTTCCTGGCCCTTTCCTTTGCCACCTCTCTTGTTCTTATTTTTTGCATTACGTGCTGCAGCTCGTTTTCTGTCTGTATCGCGTTGATTTCCACGGGTCATGGTGAGTTGTTGTTATGTTTATCTTGAGCACAAGTTTTACGCACACCCTACTTAATTTCATTAAGGCAGCGAGTACGCTGTGCAGAGGCTATTGACAGAAGCAATAGATAACGCGTTGATCAGTGGCGATCATTTCTAGGTTGTCAAAGGGACTAATTGTCTAAACGTGTTGTAAAGGATTGCAATGGATAGTGCTGATCAACTCACAAGCCTAATAAATGAGATTGCGCCTGTAACGCCAAAACCTGAGCAAAAACTCGAGCAAATAGGAGAACTAGTATTTAGACAGGACGCAGCGCTCTTGAAGGACTATTATGACGGTGCGTATTTACAAAATTGGTTTAGAAGCCGTTTCTAATTGCGAAATAAGCGGTATTTGGCCTATGGACGCCTGCAACGCGCGATGAACCATTTGTAGCTTGGCTTGTGGATTTTGTAGATAAAGCACTTGCCATCTCATGGACATGTACGTCCATACGTCAATTCACTTCAAGCCATTCACCAAACGTGAAATATCATGTAAAAAGTGTTGATGAGCGTGATTATTTAACATGAGAAAAAAACGGTTGCCATGTTTTTGATGCTTGTTCTGTTGTTGGACGCTCTCGTTTACCACTTGTAGATGTCACTAAAACTGTACCTGCTATGGCTCTTATTTTCGGACAAACCAAGGCAGCTAAGCATCGAAAGAAGCTGTTGCAAGTGTTTACGAAGCTTATTGTTGCTGTAAAGAAGGAGCCAATGTACGTTCTAGAAGTATACTTAAAAAAAATGGTTTCTGTTAAATCATTGAGTGCATTACAGGTCGCAAACGATACAAGGTGTTTGGACAGATATTTTCGGGTTTAGAGATTATTTACAAACTGAAGAACATGCCTTTCAAAATACAGTATTCATACAAGCTGTCAAGCTTTACCAAGTTGTTTGCGTTGCTGTCTTCGAGGTACACTAATTGCTTACATATTCGTAGAGTTTAAATAACGTGGCACGTTTATTAAACCACGTGTGGTTAAAGTTTTATCACGTGATTTATTGGACTACCATATAGTTATTTTTTTTTTTTGTTCTGACTGTGAGGTGTATAGGCTTCGAATCCAGAACAAAGGCATCTCAGGGAAGCGCACAAGATTTGCGAACATCTTATTTCTTCGATGTCCATATCTTCCTTTGGGTACAGTTCTTTTTTGAACCTTTTTGTAGAAGGCAAGGCTAATGGTAGGCTGTAGGACAACCAAAGTGATTGTAATAATTAAAGCGTTATCAGCAGTCGCGTTATTGAACCCATCAGCTCTGATGACCTCTGTAATTGATGGATACACAGACTTGCTCAATGGCAGTACATCTAGATCAAGATCATTTACAAAGAGTGCTGTATCTGCTGTACGAATGGAGCTACTAAAGTTTGCCCAGTAAGTGTACCTAGTATGTTAAAGTCTTGACTCAACCTCTAGAACCGACTTTGGTATGTCATGCACCAGCAAACTGAGTGATGCCTTGAAACATGTCAACGCAGAGTCAGCTGCACGAAGGCTTATAAAAGAGTCTAGAAGGCGTGATAGACAGCAAGATGATTCTGATAGAGCGCCTAAGAGGCAAAAATACGACCCTACATTGAATAACTTGCCACAAGGACAAATTGCTGCTGGTGTAAGGGAAATTCAAAACTTTCCTTTACCTGACGTTGTTTCACTCTTCTTTAAAAACTTGGAGATTTTCCATGGTATTCCAGAGGGTATCCCAGATGATCCACCTCCAGCAGAAGGTGTCAATCCAAACCTACACTTGGTATGCAAAATTTTCTGACAGGGTCTTTTCAGTCATGTTTTAATGGTTCTTCACAGGAAATTTTTAATACGCTCATTTACGGCGCTGGTGGGCCAACACTTCCGATCCCTGGTCCTCCTCAAATACAAAGGAATACAGCACAACCACAGATGACTGAACCAAAGCCAGTTGTAGAGTCCAAACCGTGCGAGATTTTCCAAAGAAAACCAACAACACTTCAGCGCAAAACCTAATTAGTAATCACTAGGGATGTCAAAGACGTTGATATGGCGGACGTTAAACAGGATGTTAAGCCTACTATATCAATACGATTATCATGTGTCAAGAGAATCATAGAGGGGTCTTCTGTTCCCTTGAAACGTGGACTGATTGCACGTATGGCCTTGTGGTACAGCACTACAGTCACTGGCGATGCTTCAACCACAGAACAACCTCTTGAAACGGATAAGGATATCGCGAACTCTATAATTAATCACGTGACTCAACACTTCCCGTCAGCTATAAATATAGGATTGCAGTGGTTATATCAAGAAGCTTTGGTGATAAAGACACAAGGTGATGGAGGTGATACGAGTGCTTCAATGTCTAGATATGAATGGGTTCTTCAAAAACTTTTGGAACTGTGCAAGGCTAATATCAATACACATGAACAGACTTTCACAAGATTCTTGTTAGATATCCCGTTCCTAACACCTCATGTTTATGAATGTATAAGACAATGTTGTGCTTCAACAACAGATGTTGCAGTTGGATTGGATACCTTGTACAAGATAATTAAAATGAGACCAAAAGAGAGGAGCACAGCGTTGCTAGTGTTGCTTGAACATACCAACAAAAAAGGTACTCAGATAATCGTTTATAAGTGTTTATGTGTCTTATCTTGTTGTTTCTAGATAGCAGTGTATGTAACCAAGCAATCAAAATAGTGACATCAAAGCTCTTCTCTTCAGAGCAGTTCCAAGAGCCTATTGAGGAATATGCCATGAAAAGCTTAATGAGTCTGTCTGGTGAAGGTAGTGCATCATTAGATGAAGAAGAAGTCACACAACGTATTCTACTGTATTTTGTGCTTACATCACGAAAACCTAACATGCTTGATGGGTTACTACAGCTGTATACAACAGTGCCAAAGCACGTCAAGGTAAAACCGATAATTTCTTTTTAGTGTTACTTTTCAAAAACTAACCGTCCTCTTCCTCTCAGGTTTGTATGCATCGTCAAGCTGGTGGACTTATAAGACGTATTGGTATGGATGACCCTGATATGCTCCGAGTAATACAAGAGTTTCCTAAAGGCGCTAAAGGCTTTATTTTATTGATCCTAAAGATTCTTACTGAGAAGAGTACGTGGTGCTCAAGTTTTAAAGAAATAGTTTCTTCCTTTTTTCTTGTTTTTGAATAAAGTTTCTAACCTCCTTCCTTGTAGCACCGCCAACAAAAGAATTAGTAGATGCTGTCAAGAAAGTATATAAAGACCGTGTAAATGATGCAAGATTTTTGATTCCTGTGCTTTCAGGACTTACAAAAGAAGAGACGATTTCTCTCCTTCCTAAACTTGTAGCACTTCCTGCATCTCATGTCAAGACAACTCTAACACGCCTTCTCCATAACAAACCAACGCCAATATCCCCAGCAGAGCTTCTTATAGCTCTTCACTTGTTAGACACAAAGAGAGACAATATACCGCTCAAGCGCGTCCTAGAGGCCACACAACTCTGTTTTGACCAGCCGGTTGTTTGTAAGAGAGGTGTTCTTGCTGGTAAGTCATATTCTTAGAACTACAGTTATCGTATTAACACTTGTTTTAGTTGTACTTCAGCAACTTGTGGATAAGGTCCCTATTCCGCCGCTCTTTATGAGGACTGTGATTCAGTCTCTGTCTCGTGTCGACCAAATGAGGCCATTCATCATCAATACAATATTGAGTAGACTGGTAACAAAGAAGGTGTGGGAAGACGCCAGAATATGGCAAGGTTTTGTCATGGCTTGTGCGGTACGCTCACTTATTTTTACGTCACTAAGATATTGCATGCTCAAGTTTTAATTAGATGTCTCTACCGTATGCTGTGCAAGTTCTTGGACAGCTTCCTGAACCTCAGTTTAAGCTCGCCATAAAACAAAACGCACAGCTTAAAAAGCAGCTTGAAGAGCTTTGTAAGAAAGATAGTAAAGAAGTGCACATGCCACAGGTACGTTTCCGTAGAAACACTTAATTTGACTGGGTTTTGTTCAGATGATCAAAGACATACTCTTCCCCGACGGCGTTCCGAAGCCTGAGGAGCCAGCTGATGCTGTCATGACTGATGCTGAAAATACAGATGCAACAGCGCCTAGCACGCCACCAGGACCACCGGGCAGTTGATTGTTTGACTGGCATTCTGATGTTGTAATAAAGTCAATCATTGTAAACATAGTTTTTCGTTTTTTCTTGGGACAAAAACAAGCTGTTTCTAGCTACCAAACATTTTATTACAATTTTATACAGTACAAAACACAGTGCTATCAAGGCTGAGCTTTCAATATTGTGGCAATATGTGCTATTGTCTTTGCCATGTGCACTTGTGTATCCAACAGCTGACTACGACTTAATTTTCGTAGCTTGCTTGAATGGAAATTTGATAAAAACTCTGTAAACTGCTCGTCATCCAGTGTTTCGTCAACGTGAGACTTTGTCTCTTCCATGCTGGATTCAGAATCTACATTACAAAACGAGTTAGTAAAAACAAAAGCTGGAATAGGGCTGTTGGGGACTCTGATTAATTACCTGATGTTTGTGCTTCTTGTTCTTGGTCTTGTTGTTGTGGTGACTCATGCTTTGTCTTAATGAATTTATGGCGTTTTTTCTGTACTTCGGAACTGCAGGGTGGGGACGACGCTAAAAATTTCCTCTTTACTCCCTTCTTCTTTTTCGCTTTTGTATCTGGCTTCGGGGTTGGTTTCGGTGTAGGTCTACCCTGCACAGAGAGATCTATGGCACGAACTCGTATTAGTTTGTAAGTGGATAAGGTGCCGTACCATGACCGAATCCAAGGCTTGGTTCTGGCAAGTCAAGCGGCGCTGAATCCTTAGATTGGTCATGCGCTGGCATCGAAGGGAAAATTGTAGACGCAGAGGGTTCCATATTAGGCAATAGGATGTTAGATTTGCCCTTCAATGCCTTTAATAAAGGCTGCAACTCATCAGGGTAGGTCAACATGGCGCTGCTGCCGAACGTATCGTTCCACGAAGCAATGGCTGTTTCTTTAATCTCACGGAACCGGTTTGACAGTCCCGCTGACCACAATACGCACATGTCGGATAGCAATGAAGACGATATGGACACAGACGTCCTGGACATGGCGCCCATCACTGATTCCCATAGAGACAGGTTCTAAATAAGCTGTGAGCCAACAGCCAGCAAAGAAATGGCATCAGTCTGAAAAAAAAAAGTCGTTGAATGCTCGTACCACTTGTTTGAGTGGCCCTGGGAACGTTTTCCATTCAGGTAGATTGGCTACAGAAGCAGGTAAAACTGAGGGAGTCTTCCATTGTAGCCAAAGACTAATTGTATTTTTTGAGAGGTGGAGCAAGAGCATCAAGTGCTCTTCTGTTTTGATGGCGTTCCAAGCTTGACCAATCACTGATAAAAGTGGCACAACGTTGGATATAACACCGGTCGTGTGCTGTGCGATATCCCCCGTGAGCATGCCATGTACCTTGTCCAGGAAAGTGCAGACCATTACCACAAATGATTTCAAAGAACTTGTAGTCTGTGCGAGTTCAGGGACGAGCTTGTCAAAGTGTGTCGTGTACACCATGGCACGCATCATACCGCTCGCAATCAATACTGCACGTGGGTCTTTAAGAGAGAGCTTTTTTGCTGTCAGGAGCTCATTTATACGCGACACTGTGGTGCATGCAACCTGTACGGCCTTTGTGCCCTTCAACAAGAAGGTAAAGACGCCCTTGTACGCCTAGCAAAGTGTTAAGACATTACAGTCCAGAATGCTCAAAAAAAAAAAGAAGGAACTCCTTTAGTGTACCTTGGACAAATCTCGTTTCGCACTACCGAATAATTGCACGTGGGCTTCTGTATCTGAAAAGCAATCTCTATGCACTTGGTAAGTTTTCCAGGGGAGGTAAGAGTGGTATATTGGTAAAAAAAGCGTACGCCAATTGGAGTGGGAATACCATTACATTTATGATTTGAACGTATTGGTTGCTTGTCAGACTACCCTCAGAGCCTTGCTTGTATAATTGTTCAAACTGTTTCTCTAGTATTTGTAATAGCGAAACACCCAAATCGAAAGCTACTTCCAGCGTAGTGCCAGGGCAGTCCGACTTTTTTCCACCTTTTGTCCTCAGATTCTGGATGAAATATTGTTAAAATCAATGGGAAAGAAAAAGCAGCCATGCATGCCCATACTGTGCGTGCTGCTACCAAGAGATAGTGCTGATACGTACTGAAATACACGTGGCCATGAGGGTTGTCATTACGGATGCAGGATAGGAAAATGGGAATGGGTTTGAAGGATTGCCGGAAGGAGAAAACAGACCGCTGAAGACGTGCATCACAGTCTTTAAAAATGTGCCTTTCTGAGGCGTCGATATGATAGGCACTTTGAGTGCAGCTTTCATCCAGTGATACATCAAGAACTCTACAAGGTAAAACAAGAACGTCAATAAAGAAGAAGATTGCATTTTGACTAGATGAGGTGTCGTACCAGCTGGCGGCAAGCCTTTTGCTAGTACTGAAGACGCTGAGGCCTCTTTCACTTTAAGAGCTGTCATTGGCTTTC
Source organism: Trichosphaerium sp. ATCC 40318 (assembly GCA_038496445.1). Taxonomy (NCBI): domain Eukaryota; phylum Discosea; class Flabellinia; family Trichosidae; genus Trichosphaerium; species Trichosphaerium sp. ATCC 40318. Next base: position 52,969 of record JALMLS010000174.1, on the reverse strand, counting down.
GTACACCAATTTGTGTTGGCATGGCATCGACCAGGGTATCTAGTATGAATGAGCCGCGTCGAATGCCCTCTGATTGTGAAGTAAGAAAGTCCTCTGTGAACAATGTGATGGACAGTAAAACTTCGTTCAGCTTTGCGATATCCGGTCCTGAGATTTAATGTGAGTACTGGCACGTGGTGTGGCGGAAATGAAAGGGGTTTGGAGATAATCGCTAACCTGGATTGTTCTCTATGCGACTTAGATAGACGCGCCAGAGGAGGAGTGCCGCTTGGAAAATAGAAGTAGTTGGACCTTGATCAGGTATCGTGAAGCTAAATGTAATCACAGACTTTACCCAACCCCACGAATTCAGTAGAAAAGATGGAGGGAACGTTAAATCATACACAGGAAAACAATTACCATCGATTTCGCGTCTACAGAAGAGCAAAGTGAGAAAGAGCGGGTGACATTCTTTTTCTTTTCTGGTGTTAAAAAAACCGTTGCGCACGTGTTGGCAGCATCTTCGCCACGCTGCACTTGCATCAACTTTGCCAAATACGTTACCACATTTGCTAGAATGTCAACGTCCGATTTTTGTATTAATTGCGCCTATATTGCGGTTAGTATGTAGTGAGTGTACTTTGACACTCCATTCACATTTTTGATCAACCAAAAAAAGAAAAAGAGAATTATGTCTATTCGTTTCTCCTTTTCACCTCACAAAGATAGAATTAAAACATAGCGAGTGCAGTGGGGTTTTTTAATAGATAGGAGAAGTGTAGGCGATAAAGCTGATTTAGGAATCGAAAAAAAAACTGAAAACAAAAGATGGTATATGAATCCAAAAAAAAAAAAAGAAAAACGCACTGTAACAGATTCAACGAGATGTGGCCACACTTCAAATGCTTGTGGTCCTACATTAGAAACGAGGTAACTCCAACATCTTCTCGCCGCATTTTTTAGCACAGTGGAACTGTCCTTTTGAAAACTACACAAAAAAGTAAGCATGGACACATTGTCATGAAAAATGCATTCTAAATTTGACTCTTGTGCGTACCTATTCAGAATGGGCTTTACAAGAAGTTGTACTTGCATCCTACCACGCACGTGCTCCGCCATTGGGACTTTATGCACCAACGAAAAGTTTTTAATGAGTGACTGCCACTCATGAAAAGCAGAAACGCGAACAGTAGCATCTGGGTGTATAAATAGCTTCTCTGGCAGCTTTAATAGCTTGTTTATAATTTTATCTTTAAATATACATTCTCCCAAAAGGACAATGAGTGGTCCCCATGTACCCACAATATGTTCACCTGCACACTCATTAAATACGAGGAAATGCCAACTTACAATGTTTTTACCTTGCCCAGCTGCAATGAATCGATGAAGCCCATCTATGATGCCTCCCTCACATGTCATGTCTTTAAACAACAGAATGGATAGCTCTTTTGGGACTGGCTCAAAAAGAGGCATAGCACATTTCAATCCTTCCAGTGCAGCATTACGAACTTTTGCAGACTAAAAACTTGGCTGTCAGAACACAATAGAGTAAAGTAAAGAAAAGTAAATAAACAACTTGGCAGTCAGATGGCAGTATATAAAAATAATAAAAAATAAAAGGTAACATTGAGCCACAAATGACGTAACCTCACCTCGTGATATAGTCTGGTCCAAAATAGAGGTAACCATTTGTCATATATGCCTTTCATCGCCTCTGCACATTGAGTCACCAATTTACGAAGAGCCTACGACACAAACCATCACCAAAACGAAAAGAAACATTCAAACTCAAATAAATCTAGATATAAAAAAAAAACCGTGTGACGCACCGAAAAAGCTTCCCGTTGTACGGTAGCCGAATCAACGAACTTGGTTAGAACCTCGAACAAGATGTCGATGAGCTGTTTTACGCATTGACTAACGGTACTGCCTGGAAAGTTCTGCACTGAGATGCACCATATACAATAATTGACGCTTCCCTACAACCAATAAATATGATTCCTGATGGGTTAAGGGGCTATTGGCTGTTTTCTTTCTCAGTTTTTCCCTCTTGTCAATACACGTTACTGTACCTTGCGTAACTCGGGTCGTGAGGCCACTTCGCATATTGCAAGCAGTAGATCCTTTTTCTGGTTGGCTTTTTAAACAAAAAATATTTAGCGGTTACCACGAGTTTTTTGGGGCGTACCTGGTATGCCTGAGGCAAGTGCTGATGCGTTTAATAGGTAGCCAAGAGAAAGTAAGACATTTTGTAATCTAAAACGTATTACTAAGAGAATTGACGCGAGTTTGTAATGTAAATATGGCTTTGGTGGCGTTGTGACGTATTTGTAGAGTCACATAAATTCAAAAAATCAACGGCTTTTTACACAGATGCAGTCACAAGCTGTGAGTGTACTACGAACCTTAATTCTTCTGTATCTTTTTTTTTGGATTTTAAATCGCGTATAATTGCTTTGGCTATGCGACCAACCGCTTGTTGAAGCGTTGTAGATAATGTAGTCTGTGTACGGGTCTTTCGGTCTATAGCGTCTTGTCGTAGAACAGCTATCAAATCTTCGTAGCTCTCTACGCTGGGCCTTTCTTCGATAGTCCGTACTACCAAGAGCGCATCCATGGATGACACAATGGGCAATGTAATGTAATTTAAATTCACAATTTTCCACCGAAGGATTTTGGCGGGATAAACCAAAACGGTCACAAACAATTTGGCGTCAGTCCAAATCCACAATGATTGCCGGTAAGGCTATGAATGCGTTTTTCAACGTTCACAGCCCTATAGTGCGCGTCACATAGTGATAACTGATGGATACAAGTACAGTTTTATTTCGGTTTTTTTTTAACTCTCGCAGGCGATTATGTAACTCGAGAATTTCGTTCAATTACTTCAAACAGTTTTTCAAAAGTGAAAGGTTTCCTCAACGCATCATTGAATCCATCACTCTTCTTTGCAGTGTCTGGGCTCATGCCACTCGCAGCTATGATTACAGGTTGTGTTAGAGAACCACAATGTTGCCTGATCTGTTTTGCAAGCCAAAAACCGGTTCCATCCTCCATGTAGCAATCTGTTAAAATCACATGGTGCGCCGATTTCGCTTGCAAGTATGTATTATATGCTTCCTTTCCACTTCGTGCTTCATCAACATGCGTGCAACCACACTTTTTTAGGGCACGCAGAGTAGTCATGCGGACAAGAGCGTCGTCATCCACTACCAAAATCCGTAAATCTCTTATAGTTTTGTACTTTGATGGCGCTTGATTTACAGGCTCTGTCGATGCTTTTGGCACTGCTTGTGTAAAAATTCTGTACAGCGATAGCCTTGTCATAGGCCAAGTACGAAAGTGAATCATGTGGTGAGGCTCGTTTAGTGTTTTTTGCATTGCTTCTAGCACTGCTGGTTGATTATTTGTAATACAAAGAGCATGGAGTGACACATCTTTAAGCTCTTTCATATGCGCGTCACTCATTTCTTGAACTAAGAAGGGCTCATCCATCAATATAATGGCGTCTTTAGAACCCTTTAGAGCGGTTTTTAGCGCCTCAAAATCGATTACATTCGTTGTGTTACTCCCCCATGCCTCAACGTATTTGCCACAGGTCAACTGGAGCACACTACCTTTAGAAGCTAGCATCACGTGTTTTTTACGGAACCACGTGCTGGCGTTGCTCACTGTATGAACAAGTCTAGTAGTGGTATTATTGATATGGTACAACGAACCGATGTACGTACCTTTCTGCGTTCGGGAGTGTATCGAGCATTACTGACACCACGAAAGTAGTTCCTTTACCAATTTCGCTGGTGACACTGATATCGCCGTTTATATTATCTATTATCTTTTTACATATATACAATCCTAGTCCTACATGGCCACAAGTGTTAGTGAAGAAGGTGATATGGATAGTCAGAAGAATTTTCTTTGTTAAAGTAACGTACCTGCGCCATCTCTTTTTTTCCGTGCTGTCGCTTCGTCTTGCCAAAACGGCACGAATAAACGCTCAACGTTTACTTGAGAAATACCAGAGCCGGTATCTTGTACGCTTATGACTAGTTTACTTTGTTTCGTGCCATGATGTAACTTTGCTGTGACCAGGATATGACCTTGATTTGTAAACTTTATGGCGTTGTTCAGTAAGTTAGTAATCACTTGAAGCAGTCTGTTGGCATCTCCTTTTGCGAATGGGTTGGACTCAAGACCAGGATGGAAGTAAGCGCTGAGCTCTAACGGCTTGGAACCTATCCTGTTAGCCGTAATGTTGACTGAGTCTTTGACCTATTTTAGACACCAAGTATAAGTATAAAACAAAACACGTGATCGGCAATTATAAGCTTACCATGTCTACCACATTAAAAGGCATCATAGTTGTTGAAAACCCGCCTGTTTCAATTGCACTCACGTCCAGTACATCTTGAATAATATGTAGTAACAATTTTGAACACCGTTGAATAGATTCCTAAAGGCAGAATCAGTACAAGTTGCTGTGAGGTTTTTTTTAATGAACCAATCAAGGTCATGTCATTGCCATCGTACCAAAGAACTGCGTTGTTCCGTGTTAAAATCGTTGGTGTCAAGTACAGATAAGGCACTTTGTATGGCGTGCAGTGGCGTCCTGACTTCATGTGACATGCAAGCGAACATCCGCGTCTTGGAACTGTACGTCTCTTCAGTTTTTATTAGACGTTGTTTTTCCATTTCCAACTCGGATATGTCCTCCTCTTGTACGAGAATTGCCTTTTTTGAGTTGACTGGATCGCGAATGTATGTTACTTTAACTTTTCTCCAACAGTTTTTGCTGTTCTCGAATTTAAAAGTTTTGGTTGTTCCAAGTTTGGCCTATTACTCCATTTTAGGACGTTTTCTCATCCCAGAAATAGAACAACTCAAAAAATAGCGCACCTGTTTGAATGATGTTATTAAGCTTTCAACCACATTTATACGACCACCAAAGTGTCTCAATATGTCCAATTGGCCGTCTTTAACGTCGGAGAGTGTGTTACAAGCGTTATTTTGCATCAACACTGTTTGACCATCTGGCGTGTACAACGCCATCTTGTCGCTAATATACCGCAATGCCTCTATAGCACGCCTCTCTGTAGAATAGGCGTCACCTATATGCAACAGTGAGCAATAGAAAAGGGTAATACAAAGTTGAATGCTGATATTACCCATAATTGCGCCATGAGCCAGTAACACTGTCCTGCTCTCCTTTTCACCTTTGAGCCGCATCTGCATTGGTCCGGAAGTCATGTACAAGGTAGTGGCAACCCCTCCAGGATACAAGGTCCTCAGACGAAATGTAAAATCCGCTTTTTCGCCTTTAATCCACTAAACGGTTTAACTATTGCGTACCAAAACTGTTGTGAAAGAAATGATCGCAATACAGCATTTCGTTGCAAAGTCAGAAATTTGGAAAAAAAACAACAAAAGGGCGAAAAACTTTTTACGAGTTGTGCGTTGTGAAAGGTATAAATTGTTTTTTACCTTAGCGAGAAGACCTCGTGGTATCTTTCGGAATTGCTCGGATGCTTCTGATATATCAACGCTGCGCATGTTGGTGACTTTCCAAAGGCGCAGAGCTGTTGTGTTGCCCCTATTTCAGGAGGTCAATCAAACTACGTCGAGGTGCACTAGATTGTAGTACCAAATGTAGCACCAATTTTCTGTGTCCATTACCCACACTGGAATACCCAATAAGTCGAATATTTTCAAATCATCTACCCCGAAACACAACTGTCTGTATGCCTCATAGTTTATGAGTGTGACACGATTGTCGTATATTTTTGAATGTGTTTGGTTTCCTTTAGTTTTTGAAGATGTTGTAGAGGCTGTTTTGTAGTGTTTCTGGGCAATATAAGGAGTGAACGGAGTTAGTACTATATTCGTACCCGCAATAACCATTTTGGAAAAGAACGTGGTCTACTCAGAAAGTAAGGGGAAGGGCAATAAGGGTAGAGCCATCGTACAATGAAGGGAGTGCTGTGAACCAGAAACTCAATAGAGGTGCGATTGCGTAAAACACAGGATGCACGTCAACGATCGCTATTATTTGCAAGAATATCGCCAATGACAATAATGGAGCAATTGTTTTGGTGTGTATAGCGAAACCCCTAAATAATTTATGAGGCCACTAGATCTTGAGTGTACTATATTACGTCTTTGATGAAGGGCTTCTTATTGCAATAAAAACAAGAGATATTGCCGTTGCCCAATTAAACAAAACGCCGGGCAGCCACATACAATGTGGGGATAATACCCACCCTCTTTGGTCTCCTCTCCAGCTTGAATTACGTGAAAGCTACTTTATTGGCTAGGCGTATTGACTAGCCTTTGTTTTTTTTTTTTTTCGAAATTCCCAAAAATTAGCGTTACAGTTACACCGCCAACATTAACGCATCATGTACGATAAAAACACGTTCAACCTTATTTTCCAGCTTAAATTTACAGCTCGTTCTTTGGGTACGTTGGCTATTTTAAAATAATATGCATAATTACAATTATAGAACGCCAATCTAAACGAGCTGAGCGAGAATCAAAGAAAAAGAAAAAAAAGGTGTTGGAGTACATCAAAAAATCTAACAGTACGTTAAAACGCCGTACAAACTTGATACTAATACAATCAAGCCGAAATGGCCAGAATTTATGCCTCTGATGCAATTAGAAAGCACAACGAGTCAATAAACCTCTTAAAACTCTCCAGTCGCATAGACAGGTACGGTTTGTACTGATAACAGTTGAAAAAGCAACGTTAACTTATTGTGTGTTAGTGTAAAGTCGCGCGTTGAATCAGTGGCAACAGCCAAAATGTCAGCGCGTCTTCTAACAAATGTGACTGTTGGACTAGAAAAAGCAATGAAAGACATGGATCTACTCAAAGTACAACAGGTTATGGAGAAGTTTGAAGAGAGTGTCGAGGATTTCGAGGTTCTTGAGACGACAATGGGCGACTCAATGGCCAAGGTTGACACTGCAGGCACAGACCAAGTAGACGAATTAATTTCCCAGGTTGCAGATGAATTCAAGTACGTTAACGTCCAGCATACGCGCTGGTTTTTTTTTATTTCTAATCTCGCAATTGTTTGCTTACTTTTGTTCGTGTGAACAGCTTGGAAATAAAGGAATTGTTGCCAGAACTGGTTGAACAGCGTGAAGCTAAAAAAATATCTCAGCCCGCAACTGCCACATCAGCAAAGCGGCAAGCTGTTATTCAATGATACAGCTGTATGTCATTACCATGTAAATAACTTTTTGTAGTCTTTTTCGAACCGTCTACTTGTTACATTAATATTTTGAAGTTGCCCTGGGTGTGCTTCGTATTCCACCAAAATCGGTTTAGCAAATATTTGGTTAAGTTTTTTTGAATTTTTTTTTTTTGGCATTAACTTTGAGGGTCAACTAGCAATAACTACGCAGTGCGCGTGCATTAGCTCATAAATGGCGGTCAATCATCCTGAACCCATAGATGTACCTATTGGCCCGTCCGCGCCTGTAGGTATTGTTGAGCCAAGGGAAACGTCATCTTGGGCACCAATGTGGTACTTAGACCGTTAAAAAATTAGTTACAATTCTATATTTCGCGCAGTGTGACGTTTGACAACTCCATCGCGTGTATAAGTGCTAACATTCCCATCCGGGAACGTATTGAACATTTTGGCAACTTTTTACTAAAGCGATGCAAAGACGGGTGCTAACAACAACCAAGGACCGAGTTAAAGCGAACACCGTATCTCAGCCAACAAAAATACAAAATTGAGCTATTGGCCGCACAACCCTTCCGTATTGTCATTACAGCGTGCGTGTAGTAAAATTGCTCGCTCTGACACCTCTTCAGCGGAGGGGCACCACTTATAATAGCGCTAAATGACAGCCGAGATGATAGCAATGCTATCTGGCATTGGCTTCTTGAATATGTTTTGCCTAGAGTACGTCTTTGAGAGCGTCTAGTCGCAATTCCGTGGCCCAATCGTAGTTTTCTTGCGCTGACTCCACTAGGTCTTGGCCAAGACTAACAGTGACGACGCTGCCATACGAAAGGCGCTGTCAGATTCGATAACACGTCAAAGACGACAATTAGTGGCAGAGAGCAATGTGTTTGCTTATAAATTCAAATTACCCGGCGAAAAACTCGTTGCATCCTGGCCATGCTCTCTGTGGAGGGCTATACCACGTAAGGGTACATCATACGTATCCTCTAATTATATGTGTACGCCCTTAAGAAAAAAAGTAGAGTGCACGTGATTAATTAAAGGAATTGTAGGCTTCTCGTCAGTGATGCTTGGAGAAGAAATCATTATCGAGTTCAATAACGTCGAGCAATTGGAGAAACTTGATTATAGAGGTATTGCAAATACGCTTTTGCGTGTGTTATGCAATGGCGAAGAGGTTAGGCTTGGCTTTCAGTGTGGCTGCCTTACAAATTGCTCATTTGTTTGTTGGTAGTACATCTTTGCTGTTTTATTCGAGCGTGACGAAATGTATGATGTGATGGAGACCATGTGGCATCAAACCATGTCTAAATTGCAGAAGCGCAATGCGTTTCCTTCTAGCACAGCATCAACCATTGCTGGAAATGACAGTCCGCCAGTCAGCCGTGATGCCATGCCTAGTCCATCACGTGAGTCACTCAGGCGTATCAAGTCAAACGAGCATTTCTGTGCGCTCTTCTTGTTGCCAGAGTCAGAAGTGTGTAACCATGGCACGTTGTTCTTTGTACAACAAGAAAGTGACTGACATTGAGTACAAAGTGTATAGTTGCAAGTTGAAGGATGTTGATGTCGATAACAAGCATGGCAAACTGTATATTTCCACAAACTTTGTTTGTTGGATTCAAACGCCTTACCCGAAAGGTGTACTGCCTGAAACGAGAGTGCGTCGATATTACAAACCCTTTGATCGAACTAACAAATTATGGAAAGCTCGTGATTCCTTTCAGAGACATCAAGAGCATACAACGAGGGAAAAACAGAGAGAATGAGGAATATAGGTATCAACCCTTTTCTGCTTTGGTATTATCACAACATGGTTACTGACAGCGGTTTGTAGGGAATATGAGCGTCTTGGTGTATTACCAGACATTATTGTAATTAATACCCGAATTCATACTCACGCTTTTCATGTACGTTTCTAGCAATTACTGGGGTACCCTTTTTATTAACCTTCTTATGTAAAGTTTTGTCTGGTTAATAGGGATAAAGTACGAACTGATATGGTCAAATTGTGGAAGCAAATACGTACAGCAAATGCTACGTTATCGTCTCTCAAGAGTTTCTTAAACCCAGAACGGTATTCATGCTCTCACCACTTTTGCTAAATAACATTGCATGTTATGTGTTTACACAGTATTAGGTTAGGCCATAACATCACTAAGGAGTTGCTAGCTGATGCAACAAAATTTTCATCAACATATTGCGTACAAGAAAAGCTTCAAGAAGAAGCTCTCTGGGCGTATCTGACAAAACATGGTATGGGGCTATCAATTCTTTTTACGCCTGGCCTCAGGGAGATTGTGCGTGGTGGTATTCCAAACTCGATGCGAGGTTACATGTGGATGCTAACAAGCGGCGCTGCGTACACCTTGGCCAAAGCAGACAGGAATTTTTATAAATCCCTTTGTGAAAGTAAATCCAACAAGGAAGCTATTGATGAGATTGAAAAGGTGAGCATTTCGATTTATTGGGTTCAATGACACGTGTGTTAAAATAAAGTCTAGGACGTGCACAGATCTCTTCCTGGACACCCATTCTTTGCACGTGGTGCCGTGGGTATTGTAAAATTGAGACGGGTATTGACGGCCTATGCGTGCTACAATCCGTCTATCGGCTATTGCCAAGCTATGGTACGCACCAGTCTGTTTCAAGAAAAAACTAAGAAAACATTCATTAAAAATACCTTGCTCAATTTTGTTGTAGAACATCGTCTGTGCGCATCTCCTACTGTTTTTATCTGAAGAGGAAGCGTTTTATGCACTGTGTTCATTATGTGAAAGTGTACCTGATTACTATGACCGTGAATTAACGGGATCTGTTGTTGATCTCTCAATATTTGATGGTCTCTTTCAAGAGCATTTGCCACAAGTCCATAACCATCTAATAAAGATCAATGCACAAGTTCAATTAATAGCTTTACCATGGTTCCTTTGCCAATACATCAATCAAGTGCCATGGGAGGCATCACTGCGGTACGCCCTCACAAAGTTTTATTAAATGAATGAATCCACATGTGTTTTTGATGTTTCTGATTTGTTGTTGTAGTATACGAGACATATTCTTTTATGAGGGCCCCAACGTATTGTTCCAAGTCGGCTTGGCCATATTCAAGCTGTTAGGAGATCGCCTTATGACTATCAAGGATAGTGTTGAAGCTATGAACTTTATAAAGGAAAACACAACTGATAGCGCACTCCTTCTAGAGGTACGTGACTAACACTTACGCAAAGAAAGTAAACAAAGTGAGCTAATGGTTCGCACTAGACGGCGTTCAATGAGTTTAAATTAACAGATGATAAACTAAACGAGCTCAGAAACTTTCACAAGTTCAAGGCAATAAAAGCCAAAGAAGATCAAATCAAATTGACTCTAAATTCTCGGCTGGCAAGAAATACTAAATGTAAGCTCAAAACAATCCCAAAACAAGAATTGCTTACAGTTTTTGTAGTCAACAGGAAACAAGTAGATAAGTTTCACAGAGATTTTGAAGCTATTGTTCCTGTAGATTCCGTTCAAATGCACATTGAGTTTGAGCAGTTCGTAACTATATTTACACAACACGTGCCATGGTGGCGACATGAGATGGAGCTCGATAGAATGTACAAGGTGCACCCACACTGCGTTTGATTAAAAGCTAAACATACAACAATAGATCATGCTACCGACAGATGAAAATTCGTTGAGCTTTAATGAATATGCAAAAGGAGTGGATCGTGTCTTAAATCCAACAGTAGAAGATGCGCTTAAACGTACGTCTAGCATTAGTGACATGGTGACCCCTAACATTGTCTCAAGTCACATTTGATTTGTATGATATGAATGACGATGGCAAGCTCATGGAGGAGCATTTTGGATCTGCAGTGAATGCTTGCTTGGCGATAACAACGGGGAACAAGGACAATGATTGTTTCATGCCGGATGTTGTAACATATGCTTTTAAAAAAGCAGATTCAGTACGTGCTTATCACTTTTTCATATCCAGTAGTTAAGAATGTATGTAGGAACAGAGAGGATACCTCACGTTTGAACAATATAAAAATGCTCCCTTATTGCAGCTACGGTATGCCTTTCCTTTGTAAAATAAGTGATTACTCACCTGTTAATGCTAGAGAGTCGTGGGTTAGGACCCAGAAGAAAACGTGATTATTTACACGATTCACGTGATATTCATGTGGTTCTCACTCTTCACCACTACACATCCTTACCCACACCGTTTAAAATAAAAACTATGTACAATACTGAATGATTCAAATACCACTTCTTAATATACAGTCCATTGTAGTGAATGCAATGGCGGGTCAACTCAAAGCTTTATGTTATAAACATGCAAACAAGGGCAAAAAAGACATAATTACCTTATATAAACTGTGCCTGCCCGTGTTGATGTGACCGAGAATAAGATGTAAGTACTTTGAGGCTATACTTTTAGGAGCTATGAGAATACATCTTGGAGATACACTCACTATACTTGATACCATTGACTCAACAGCCTCTTTCGTAAGATTAGAACCTGAGCACAAAACACGTTTAAGAGATTTTTAAATGTTTCAAACATCATTAGCAATCTTGTAACACGAGCAACAAAAAAAACTGGAAAACTTTTTTTTACTCATCCTTTTTCGGCTTCTTTCGCAGATCCAGGGTGTGTTCGTGGTTAGATAGCGATTTTCTAATAAGGTTGAGGTCCTCAAAGTGCTTGAAAGGCATTGGGACACGCTGTGTTATCTTTTTGTAGTAAAAATACGGAGCACCAAAGAGCGTCGCTGATTGCATCGACAATCCTACCAAAGCCCCTAAACATAGTGTTTAGAAATTGAGTAGCTACGACAAAATAGGTTCATCATACAATAAAATGCTGTTGGATGTTCTTCAATTCCTGATGCAAGATTCATGCCAAAGATACTGGCGCCAAGGGCCGCTGATCCAATCGCCATACTAGCCAATGAAATGACAACACTTACTTGGATAAGCGCATTACGTTGTTGATCATAATGGATTTGTAGATAGCTATTTACAGTGTCTATACGGCGTCTGACCTCGTTGATACGATTATCAATTTCCTGTAAATGACCTGTTATGACTTTTTGAACGTAGGTGTTTAACGACGCACTGTCAACTGGGTAAAGAAGCCTTCAAGTAAAATTTCGACTTCTTGGTGATCCTCTACAGGCTGTACAATCCTGTTGATGCGTGTGTCAAACTCAAGTCTCGAAACATTTTAAATAAAAATCAGTTTACCCCTTCGCTTGTGCTGTGAGGTACATGGATGCCATATCTTCGTCATTCGATAAAAGTTCGCCAATGGCGGTTTTGATTTCGAGCACATCAGCTTCGAAAATGTACAAGCTAGTTCCAAGGCAATGAGGTTACGACTTGAAGTGTTTGAGATTGTACCTTTGTTTGTATTTCATGAGTTCCAAGTGTTGTTCTGCAACTGTCTCTTTGAGCACCATGTGATTCAATAAATCCAATACTTTGGGTTCCAATCGAGCAAAATACTTGAAGTACTCGTCGATAAGTTCTATCAAAAACGCTTCCATCGCTCTGAATTCGAACAAATTATGTGTCACTGATTTGCGAGTCCTATTGCAATGTACGTTGTTTTTAGTTTACAAGTGTACGTGCTATTGATGTTGTGGTTTAATATGGTACCTCAATGGCAGTCTGTTCATTAACCGGTTCATAAACCTGAAATAATGTCACCTCAATATATTGTGATCTTACTATTACTTTGCACTTACGGAGTGTCTTCTACTGGAGCTAACCACAGCTTGTCGGCCTGAATCACAGCTGCTAGTCCTTCTACATTAATGATAATATTTCCTGGTCGGACCACTACAGTGGCAATCTGTTTACGAGTTGTGGGAGTCTAAAAAGCCGTGGGTTATTCACAACGTGTCAAAATGATAAGTCCTTTTCATTGACAAAAAACATGCATCACGTGCCTCAGATACACGGCGTAGGTCGCGTAAGTCTAGATTAGTGCGCTATAACAAGTAGTTTGTCAGCAAGCAGGGTGAGTTTAGCCGGGAATGTTGTGTTTACCTTTGCAAGTTCCGCCTTTGTCAGCTCTGTTTAAATGACACGTTAAAAAAACACGGGTAACACGTTGTACGTGCCTACTTTGTTGAATTTGGAAGCGACATAGTTGTCAGGAGTTGCTACAAATTCCAACGCTTTTACTTTTGGGCTTGGGGCATGTACAAAGTGTGCTATTTGTTGTTTGTGCTGGTATACGCGCCTGATGGCTGTAAAACGCTGTTAGGTATTTTTTACAGTTCTAGAACGATAAAATAGTGCCGTTGGCGAGGTTTACGCACACATATGTGAGTGTTGTGCTGCCTTATCGTTAGTAATGCGATGAGCTAACAAATAGATGCGTACGTGCATGATAATAGGCACATCGAGCAGTACGCGCTATCCAGACATGTAAATAAGTAAAGATAAAAGAATCGGTTCAGTATACCTAGCATAACGTCCGATTTTTGGTAGTGTGGCGGCTGTGTACTGATATCTGGACTGTTTAAAATAGCTCCGTAAAGAAACAGTTTTACCTTGCCCCGGTAGGCCGTAAAAACCAAACACAATTGGCCACACTGTAACGTAAGCTGTTATTTTTGGTCACAAGTGACAATGGAGCATGGCATTCTGATTGGATGTAAACGTAACTATTTTTTAACTCTGCGCTCACTCGAGTGATCTAGATTTAACGATCGGGAAGGCATCAGAGAGTCTCAAGAGCGTTTTAAAAAAAGTTCAACCAATACGTGGGGTACGCGCTTTTTGGCGTCTATTGCCTATTATTGGCACACCAGACGTCACTTTGTAAAAGTTGGCAATACAACCCAAAGCAAAATAGCACACTAACACTCAAACAGGTCCGGTGGTCAAACCATGGCGTAATTGCAGATGTTAACGCTGATCTAAATGTAAAACTAAAAAAATGCTCGTGGACATCGCCTGGTATGAGCCCCCTCCTCTATACCCCTTGTCTATTTGAAACCACCAACGTTTTTATATTAAGGCGACACTTTACAGCTTCCAGAAATATGGGAGCGATGCAATCAACCTTATTTGTACATTCTGACTGTGCAATGCTCACTAGACGAGTACAGAACCAAGTGGCGCGACACAATCAAACGTTGGTAAGACAGAGGTCATTTAAATTTATTTACCCGACGAAACACTTGTTGTCACCCTTTTTTAATCTTGCGTCCAGGATATCTTACATACAACAAGATCCTCTGGCACCAGTTGTAGAATGGCTCATCTTGATAGTACCACAAGGCACGTGATTACAAACAAAATAATTATGATTTTGAAAAAAAAATGTGAGAAAAGATAATGTTGCAAGAGCGTACTGGCTTAGTGTCTCCTTAGGCGCAAAAAGTGATCGTGCAATGTTCGGTTTTGGTAAAAACTCTTTATTGGAGAATATGCGGAAAGACTTAAATCCCAAAAAAGAAGAGCGTGTATTCCTTCTAGAACCCAAAAGGTACAATGTCCACCCAAGCCCTACAATATCTCGCGTTAACAGCCACTCATTAGTGAGGATTTCTTGGATATGTTCCACGATAAATTAAAGGATTGCATTGAAAACCATGGTGAGAGACTTGTTGACTTTTATAAAGAACAAATACAAGAGAGAGAAAAATCTCGAACACAAAAGGTGCCAACCACCATTAGATTTTATGTCAAAACAAGCTAAGTCTTGGTTGTTTTAGGGTTGGAACTTTTGTAGATTCTTTATCACCAAGGAAGGCCTCGCATTCATTTTCGAGACGGTGAATCTTATGGAATCCGCACTGATGCAATACGACGAGCTCAACGCTCTGTATGGTACCACTACCTTGAAACTTAAAAATACTCTTTTTTTTTGCATCTACTTATTGTCCTCAAGACGATTATATAAACACTCTCCGCACCTTTGGTGGAGATGAAGCTGGTGACGACTCTGGATCTATTCTAGACTTTACACGAAAAGATTATCGTAAGCGCCTTCAGAAAGGGACGATTTCTCGATTTGATTTCAGACACTATGTCTTTGCACGTCAATGCAAGGTAATCAATGCTTCTCTACAAAGGTCATCGTACTCACGCGTATTTTTACAGCTCTTGTTTGGCTTGGGTCGACCTGTGCACGTCGTTGAGCGGTCTATTCAATTCGTGAATCAGTTTCTAAGAGACATGCGGAAGGAAAAGGTGCACAATCAAAACCTCGAAATATGGCAACAATACGTCTGCTAACCTGTCATCTACTTTTAGTTATCTCCATATATTCAGTACTCTTGGGCCTATAATGCTTACATTGATATTGGAGAGGCTTGTATCACGTACACAAGGAAGAATCCCCAATCGAATCGAGAAATGGATAGATTGACCTTCCTCCTTGGAGATCTCTGCTTCAACGCCAGGGCTATGGTACCGCTGACCAAAGCTGTGGATCAAACATCTAACAGTAACATAGCTGGAGCGACTTGGAAGTCTCCGTGGGCTGTTGCCTTCGAATGACAAGTATATTTTCAAAGAAAAGTGCCTTTCTGAAGAACCACAGCAACCAAACCTTGAACAGAAAGTTGAAGATTTAGGTGTTTCTGTAGAGGCTTTAGTTGATGCGCTCAATGATATAAAAGCATTCGATAAGTTGTATCTGAACATTAGTAAGAATGCTGCCCAATATTACAAGGTACGAAAACTGATGCCTTTCCCATATCTTCAAAAATGCTAAAGTATGGTTGTCATATAGCAAGCACGTCGACACAGATCGGCAGATCGCATAGAAGAAGATATTGGGCATTTATTCTTGTACGCATTTCTGTAATTGATGTTTTGAGATCTGACGGCATTATAGCACCAGAAGAGACTACGAGAAGACGGAGATAAGATACAAAGGCGTTTGTGAGCGTTATAGGTCGGAGGGTTGGCCTCTTTTAGGGTTATCAGCACGATCAAAACTAGCGCTTTCACAACGTCATTTGAACCACTATTCGGACTATATCACATCTTTACTATACCTCGTCGATCCACAACTGGCAGAGCACCTGGATGATGACACGCGAACATACTACATTACCGATCTATGCGATATTTCAGCTCAATACCTGGGCAGGGAGATTAGCAAACAAATCGCAAACAATTTAATTCACATCCGTGCTCTACCTCAGCAAACATCCTGGCAGCTCGGTCAAACAGTGACTGTCAAGGCAGAATTGACTAGCTCACTCCCATGTAATATAACACTCGACCAACTAGTGCGTCTTTTTTTTATTGTTAATATGCTTTGCTGACCATTCGTCGTATTCTGTAGTCTATACACTATGCTATCGCACGGGATGATAATGCACGCGCACTCATCTGTTCTGCAACTGATATAGTTGTCGAACCTGGGAGAAGCGTTGTGACGCTTGAGGCTGTGTCATCTTCAGTAGGCGTCTATAAACCTAAGCAAACAAAGTACGAATTATTATTATTAGTATAACCTACATTTCTCGTATCTAATGTGTCGGGGTACAGAATGAAAGTTGGCAAAAATTTATGTCTGCTGGTGCAGATGGACAAACGGGAGAAGGAGCTCGCCATGTTTGGCTTCAGGGTCAAGCCAAGTAACCACACAGCCACTCTAAGCGTTGATACACCAGTGCACGGGCTATTCTTTGGCATTAACGAGAAACCACAATTGCTCCTTACTCTCGATTCGCATGAGGATGACATCAAATTGGCTGAAATAGGTTTGCGCACAGACACACTCACATTCAAGGCACCAGGCGATATCGAAGCCACTCTAGAAGGTGCGTCGCGCTCGAAATAAGCTTGTATTATCCGATACTAAATTGCGTTGATATCAATAGATCCGGATGGTGAGTCAAAGAGCACTACAGTTGCACTTGAAAACAAGAATATACGAATAGGCGCAGTGACAAAGGGTTCAAAGATTAAATTTGCTTTGGATGTCATTGTCAAGTCTCAACCTTACTCTGTTCGGCTGTTGGAACAACAGGTCACGTTTTTATTCAAGTACACCAAGACCACTGGCGAAAAAGTGTCCAGGAAGATGGTTGTTCCGCTCAAGTTCTCACAACCCTTTATTGTTGAGCCACAGCGTATAGAGGGAGAGCACACCGATAGCACGCAAACAATCTTGCGAACGCTATGCTCCAGTCAGCTTAAAGTACCAGTCACGGTATTGGACTATTGGCTTGTTGTGCAAGACAAGAAGGTGGACATTGTACGTACTGTCTTTTTTTTTATTTTTTGATTATTTTGTGTCAATGTAGTACTTGCTTATTCTGTTACACAGCCACACAAGAACACACCATTTGTAGCGCGCAAAAATCAAGTTTTCCACCTGATATTCCCCTTGTTGAAGGCCGAGACAATGGACAAGCAAACCAGTGAACTACACATTTCGTATGAGCTCGCAGCAAACAATCAAATGTCTTTTGTATACCGGTTCCCAATACGAGACCATGCCCTGGCGTATGCTATAGAGATTGTCACTCCAGATTCCGTTAGACGCGGTCAGTTCTTTCCTTTCCGATTCCGCATCAAGAAGTTATCTGGTGCAGAAGCTGTTGTTTACTACCGCATTGAAAAAGCACATGCATGGCTCGTATCTGGTAAGCGCTATGGCCAGCTAAAGCTCAAGGTACGCTGAACAAAATTCATGTATTGATAAGAGCTGCTCTGCTAACCACCTGGTGCTTAGGGCGGCGACGTTGTAGAATGTTGTTGTGATTTAGTGGCAAAGGAAGGAGGGGACGTACTAGTCCCTCAGATTACGCTGCAGAACATCCCACCAGCATCAATCCTATTAGAGAATGCGCCAATCTTGTCCGTAGAAACGGAGAATACGTTGAATAATTTGTCTTGTAGCCTTGTAACCCCCACGCCCTGAACTTGTAGAAAAAAAAACCAAAACATTGAATAGACTTGTAGGTGTCAGTATAAAAAAATGAAACTCTTATGGCATAGTAAGACTATGAAATATCAACATCTTTTTGTAAACGTTCAGGTTCAGTTTTAGTGAAATGCTATTAAGCAGGTGTTATTAAGCGCCCTATCTCCGTTAGGTGCTGACGTTGGCGTGTTCTGACACTAGTTAACGCGATTACCGACAGCTTAGCTATAATAGGCCAGTTTATACTCAATTCACTGTTATGTGGGTGCCATACGTATTAGAAGCGTTGGTATGCAGCGTGGTGGTGTTCTATTTCCTTCAACAGTATGTCTCGTTCAGAAAGACGCGCAAAGCGATCTACTTTTCAGCTAGCCTTGGCTACTTCCTATCGTTCTTTATTTTGTTCCTACTGCCGAACGATATCTCTGTGGTGCGGAAAGTCATTAACACTTTTTTGTTATCGAAAAAACGGTTTATTCCTTACTCCCGTATTACACGTAGGCTATATACGAAAAATGCAAAGGAACGACTATCCCTGGTGTTGGAAATACAACGTCAACGCCTATTTGCACCGAACCAGTGACGTACGCGCGTCGAGAGGTATTAGAAGGCACCTGGAACGCAATTTATTGGACAACCTTTGTGTGCACATGGTACGGCAAAAACAGAATGTTACTAGCGACCGCATCATTCGTTGCCATTCGTAGAGGCGAGAACGATGATTTTGCTTACTGACCTTTTTTTTATTTTAGGCTAGTTTATCCGATACTACAATCGTACAGCTACAACGGCGGCTTTACTGTATGGTCTAGAGTCAAGGGGTCTATTCGTGAAAATATAATATTCTATGGTGTAGTTGGTGTCATATTCGGAGGCATTTTCATCTGGATTGCAATTATCAAGCACAGTCTGTACGTTTGCGAGAACATGTCACAAAATTTTTAACCTTGGAAACTAAAGTTTCAACAGAGGATCTTATTTTTTTTTGATTCTTGTTTCTAACTGATTACTCACTACCTCTTTTGTAGTAAAGAAACCTACGGTATCGCCATGACAATGTCCAATGTGTGGGGATTATTTATTTTGATTTGCATGCTTGGTATTGGCCTAGTGGAGATACCACGCCGTGTTTGGCGCAGAGGAAATTACGCCCTCAATCTCAGATACCGTAGATGGCTCGCACAGAGTTTACGCAGTGAGCTGGACGCATCCAACAAGTCACTCACAAAAACCTTGAAAGTACTGACTCTATTGCTTCTAACATTGGCTTGTTGACTCGTTTCCGCGTTTGTAGGCGATAAAATACTTGGACGAGGACACTAGAGATACTTCGATTGAACGAGAGTATGTGGACAAAATTGTAGCCAAGGCGAGACTGCTGGTAAGTAATTTGAGATCACAGTTTTATTGTTGGTTGTCGGAAAGTGGGTTGTGCTCACTTTTTGGTATTTGCAGTGCAAAGAAGAATACACCAATGTTACAGGCGGCGACAAGGTCAGCACTTCGTATTCAGATCTTGTGAAGCTTCATGCCAAGTTGATGCGGTATGCCCTTCAGACACATCAAAACAAATGGTACGGCTATGAACCACACTTAGGAGTTTGATTTTATTACCAAATGTATTTGGGGTACTAATCAGTTATTGTAGCTTGTACCAAGACAACCTGAGACGCGCCTATGAATTAGAAGACATTTTACACGCTCGCGAGCATGGTAGGAGTACTATTAAGTGGACATTCAAGCGCACTGAACGAGGTGCTGCTTCCAGTGTTTCAAATAAGCTCATGTCATTTTGGCTACTCTTCATATCAGCCTGGTGCGGCATCACACTCCTCTCTGATCAGCCAACATCTTGTGAGATTGTTCTAACTTGGATCTGTGGATAGGTTCTGGCGCTGTTTGGCAGTAGTATGTGGCGTTCTATCAATGCTTGTCTTGTGGAGCGAAGTCACCTTTGGCTTCTTCCCTAAAGTGTCTATCTTCAGTATCATACTGCGCACTGGCTTGTATAGTATAGGATTGGAAGTACGTCCTTGTTCTTAGCTGGCATGCGCTAATATGAAATCTTTTTTAGTTGTTGGTGTTCGCTTGTGTACTGTACATGGCGGCTTGTGCCTTCTCTAGCCTTTTTAGATTGCGGTTGTTCAATTACTACCGATTACTACCACATAAACACAGCGACGAGAATAGTATTTTGTTCAGTGCAGCGTACGCACCGCACCCGCCATAAGGCCTAATGTCTCATTTTCGATTCTGATTGTTGTGTAGATATCTATGTCGTCTTGGACCTCCGCTGGCATTGAATTTTGTAGTGATGGCTCGGCTTGAAGAGAAAGTAGGCGAGGGCGAAGATGCATTCTTAGGGGTACGACCGTGGCGGTTGTGTTCATGCAATCGGTTTCCAAAGTGACACCCCGTGTTTTAGGTGATGGGTCAAATGAATGTGGTTCCCAAACTCGGCCAACTATTCTACATTTACTTCCCAATATGTCTGGCGTTGATCTGTATGTTCACTGTATTCAACTTGTCGACACGCATTGCAAATTGCTTCAAGTTTGGATCACAGTTTCAGTACGATGAAGATGTTAATGATGATCAAGTGGAGAGGGGACAAGCCTTACTGGAACTTGAGAAAGACATACTACTGAAGCAACAATCTAGAAGACCTGTAAAATTTGATGGATCAGACACGCACAGCAGCAATAGCAAGCGACCTACCATTATTCAGGATGAAGAACCGATACCATTGCTTCACCACAACTCGTCTTCAAATGGGGTATGTTTCATTCAACCTCCTTCTGATGTAACGTGTCACTTAAATTGTTTGTAGTTCGATGACGTCCCTGAAATAGAACCAATAGACTTGGGTCCGCCTAAAAAAGGATTTTTCTCCAAACTATTCGGCAGGGACCAACAGGCAGCTGAACCAATTGGTACTCGGTTACACATAAGACAATCAATTGACGATATGTTAGGACAAATAGAGGACATCGAAACTGCGGCTCCTCGTGCTGATGCCAACAACCCTTCAATGTTCGAAGGTGCCCTACCACCACCTCGTCGCTCATCAGCAGCAACTGCACCGAAAAAGAGATACGCCTGGGAGTACGACTCTGATGGCGAGTGAAATGCTATATCTCACCACCAAATAAGAAAAAAAATAAGAAAAAAGAAACACTCATTACCTTACCCAGCTGTAAATTATAAATACAAAGTACTATTGTTCACAAGTCTGTAGTAATGGATTTTATGCATTTTACGAAGTCTTTAAGCGGATTGTGTTAAGTGGTTTGCGCTCTGATTGTAACGTTTTTCCTTCGTCTCGAACTGGTACAAATAACATGCAAAAGCGGATAGCCAAGGTTTTAGTAGCGAATAGAGGCGAAATAGCCCTTCGTGTTATGCGTACATGTAAAAAGCTTGGTATTGCTACGGTTGGTACGTATATATGGTGTATTAGCGACATTTTAACGCAAATCGTTTAGCTGTATTTTCCACAGCAGACGAACATGCCCCATTTGTTAAATACGCTGATGAGGCGATTTTGCTTGGGCCAGCGCCATCTCTAGAGTCGTACTTACGCCAAGATAAAATAATAGAAGCAGCGAAGCGCACTGGCGCCGATGCTCTTCACCCTGGTGCGTAAAAGCATAAACTAGTTACAAACCAAAAGTTTTTGGTATTCAAAACGTTCCCAACCATTTATGACAGGGTACGGCTTTTTGGCCGAAAACGAGTCCTTTGCTAAAGCTTGTGAAAACAACGGCATAATATTTATCGGCCCACGTTCATCCAGTATTGCGGCAATGGGTTCCAAAATTGCTGCAAAGAACCTACTGACGTCATCGACGTACAGTAACAAGATTCCTGTGATTCCAGGGTAAGAACAGTTTTGCGCAACGTTTGACATTTCCACACAACCAAGCAACAAATTACAATTTAACCGCGCACTCACACTATACAGTTACAACGGTGACAAGCAGGATATGACCACCCTTATAGCAGAAGCCAAGAAGATTGGTTATCCAGTACTCATTAAAGCGTCTGCAGGCGGTGGTGGCAAGGGTACGTTGTCTCATTTGTACAGCCAAGACGTCAGCTGTCACAATTTGGGTCCCGATCACAAAAAAAATGATTTGATATTTATTGGTAATGCATAGGTATGCGTGTTGTATGGAAGGATCAAGACTTGCGTAGCGAAATAGAAGGCGCACAAAGGGAGGCGCGAGAAGCTTTTGGAGATGAGAAGGTGCTTTTAGAAAAGTACTTTACATTGGTCAAGCACATTGAGTTCCAGATCATGGCTGACGAATATGGTACGCCTTTACAAACTATATTCCCATTGACACTCACATCAGGTGATACCGTGCACCTGTTCGAGCGCGATTGCTCAGTACAAAGGCGTCATCAAAAGGTTATAGAGGAAACACCAAGTGTCTTTGTGGATGAGGTATGACCCATTATACCAGTTGTGATTTTATTTTTGGGCTTTTTGTTATATGCTAAATATTGGCATAGGATTTGCGCCAGCGCATGGGTGAATCATCAGTCGCTATTGCCCGCGCGATCAATTACCGAAACGCTGGTACTGTAGAGTGGATTGTGGACGAACACAAGAATTATTACTTTTTGGAAGTAAACACACGGCTACAAGTCGAGCATCCTATCACTGAGGCAATAACCGGCTTGGATTTGGTCGAAATACAAATAAAAGTCGCGTCTGGCATTTCTTTAAAGCAATTGGGATTGACACAAAGCGCCATTACAAGGTTAGTCATCGAACTCTTTGTCTTTTAATTATGTGTTTAATTCTAAATTCCAAATTTCCACCCCAAACCAATGTCCTATATTAATGACTATTGAAGTGCTGGTCACGCTATAGAATGTCGTATATACGCCGAAGATCCTACAAACAACTTCGCACCTGCTGTAGGCAAGATTCTAGATTGGAAGCCTGTGAACATGGACTCTATTCGCTACGATTCTGGTATAACATCAGGTACGATTCTTTGTTTGCACTTTAGGAAAACTGTTGCTAAAGCGATGGATGATATAGGCTCGGATATCTCTATATATTATGATCCAATGGTTGCCAAAATCACTGCGTTTGGCAAGAATCGTGATGAAGCAATAATGAAGATGACACGTGCTCTCCAACACAATGTGACGATTGGCATTCGCACAAATACAAATTTTTTACTACAAGTATGTTTTAAAACAAAAAGCTTCAACCGTGCACTCAAACAGTTGTTACTACTAGGTCTTGGAAAACCCTACTTTCCTATCTGGCCATTATCAAACAAATCTCATTGGCACACAACTCCTCGCTGACACCCGTGCTGCTTTCGATGCGTTACCACTGCAAGGTCTTTGTGACATGGCTACAGTTGCTGTAATGTTTGATTGGTGCGATTTCCTTTCTTACCATTTTGTTGCTCAAAAGCCCAGCAATTTACAAGTACACAACGCTGTGTAACTAACCACAACATCGAAGGCACCTCAGAAATGTACAAAGACATTTATGGCGTAACATTCCTTCAGGATTCAGAAATGTGCAGTACAGGTAATTACATCGACCCCGTTACTTTCTACAATGTAGTAGTTAGCATGTTGACTGATGTGGGTAATTGTAGGGATCAGCACGTGACGGTGTCCTATCTTGATGAGCCAATCACAATCGCATACCGTGTTTTGCAGGAAAAGCCTGTACCAACATTCACTGTAACAATTGATGGGAAACACACAACAGAAGCGACACTCTGCATGACGTCAGAAGCGCGCCACACACCAGGTGTATCTACTGCTACTTTGAGTTGCATAGTGAACAAGTTGAGGAGAGAGTACCGATGCTGCTTTGACCAAGCCAAGAGCAAGATTCACGTTCACACACATGCGTTTGGCGTACGCACTTTTGTAAAGGCGCCCCGATTGCGTCGCCCACAGGCTGCACAAAAACTGCAAGGTGCCCTATACAAGGCCGAAATGGCAGGCAAGATTGTAAAGATATGTGTCGCTGCTGGAGATGCCGTGAAAAAGGGCGATACGCTCCTCGTTATGGAGAGTATGAAAATGGAAACCAAGATATCCTGCTTTGCTGATGCTACTGTAAGCGAGGTGTATATAACCGAGGGTACCGTCGTTCAGGAAGGTCAAAATATGCTCTTGATGAAAGATCTCAAACAACCTGCCAAACAATCCTAAATAGAATACCTCCCAATTGTTTTTTAAATACTGTCTTTGTTTTGTACCTCAATCCAAAGTGTCACAACACATTTCACGTAATCTGGCTTTTATTGACTTTTTTGTTTCTTGATTGCTGTAATTTCATACCGTAGTACCGTTGCGCATAAGCCAGTATACATAAAATGAGTTCTACACCTGCCAACCGCAAAATGTACGCTACAAGGCCCCAATTATACACTAAAGCCATTAAGACTGGCTGTGGGTGCTCTCAACGGTAATTTGGACAAATTGTTCGCAAAAGTTGCCTCGCTTCACCAAAAGCACAATTTCGCGTTTGTTCTATGTGTGGGCACGTTCTTTGGAAAGAGCAAAGAGATTGAAGCGTATGTAGATGGGTCCAAAGAGAGTACGCCATAAAAGCACGTAAACCACCTGATTGCAATAGTTGCCGTTCCTACGTACTTTATAACGACAGAAGGAGATGGTGCAGCGTATCTGTCAAAAATGAATTTAACCAAAGGTATGTCGCTCACCATACCGTCTTAATAATAATACTGTAACACAGGAGGCACATTATGCAAAAATTTGACATATCTCGGCAAAGCTGGTATTTTTGAGGTGGACGGCTTCTCAATAGGCTTCGTCGAAACTGGAGGCGCCAACAAAGAGGTAATATTAATAAACCCAATGCAGTGCTATGTGTAATTGTGTCTAATCACGTGGGAATTGTAGAAAGGACTGGATCCGGACATTGCAGCACTTCTCACCAGAATACAACACAAAGACTTTGGAGGCGTGGATGTATTGTTGTCGAACAGTTGGCCACGCGGCCTTCTTAAAGATGTCAAGTCCGGTTCTGTACCTATATCCTTGTTGCAATATGATACAGTTGGAAAGCCTGTTGTGGCTCGTGTTGCAACGTTTATGGCAGCACGATATCACGTGCGTTTAACCAACATTTTTAAATGGCAATTGCACTTATTTTGCCCTCTTTTTTTTTAGTTCGCTTCAGGACAATCTGTATTTTATGAGCGTCCACCATACAGCAATGGGAAACAGTTTACTGGCAAAGTACAGAAGCAGTGGCCAGTGACTAGATTTTATGCACTGGGGGATGCGTTCAATGCCAAGAAACAAAAAGTATGTAAAAATTTCTTATCAAATTTGCTAATAACCTCTTAGTTTTTGTACGCGTTTTCTACGACACCAATCACAGAACAAAGCAAGGAGAGTTTGCTTGCCATACCTACTACAACGACGGCTATTCCTTTTGTAAAATACCTACCAGCTAAAGATACAAAGAAGAGAGCACGTGAAGGTAAACGTCAATAGCGAGTTAATATAATGGTAAAGGGAACTAACTCGCTTGCTATTTTGTAGAGCCTCAACAATTTAGATGGGCGATACCAACAGGTTATATGGAGACGCTCAACAATCAGGAAAAGCAAGCGAAAAGGGCTAGAAAGCGTAAGAAGGTGGAACGTTCGAAACACTTGGCAGAGGGCAAGCTGTCAACTGACAAATGTTGGTTTTGTCTCGCAAACCCGGATATCGAACGGCATCTCATAGTGAGTGTTAGTGATAACTTGTATGTTGCGATGGCCAAGGGACCTGTAGACAATCAGCACGTTATTATTGGTACGTCTTTGATATTGAAATACAATGAATCCTAAAAGTTTTTGCAAAAGTGCCAATAGAGCACAAAGCAAGCTCAGTTGAGCTCAATGAAGACGAGATGAAGGAAATGGCTGCGTACACATATTGGCGTTGGTGAGTAAACGGCTAATAGAGCAATAGTTACAAGAAGAACATTATAGCAATGCATGAAGCGCAAGGCTCAGGTGTTGTATTTTTTGAGCGTAACACACGTACCCAGAATAGGGTGCAACACATGGGCGTACAGGTATTGTTGTTAGCCAATCAACTTATAAACTGATATATGGTGCTTTCATAGTCTATTGCTGTGCCTAAGGATAAACTGAAGGATTTACGGGCTGTATTTCAAGATTATGGCAGACAGAAAAAGCTAACAATAGAACCACTAGCAAAAGATACTACACTCAAGAGTGTATGTCAAAAAATATGTTGTTTGGTGTTAAATATTGCTAGGTTACTTATATATATGCTTGTATACTAACTGTACTCTTAGGTTGTTGGTGATAATGACTTTTTGCACATTGAGATATCAGATGGCACCACATTACAGTGTAGGGTTGATGATACTTATCCACCACGTGAATTTTGCAGGTATACAAGTATAAAGTAATTTTTGACTTAAAACAAACTGCTTAGGCGTGTTATAACAACTGTAATTGGTAGAGCAGAGTATGCATCCTGGATTAAATGTGTTGAATCAACAAAAAAAGAAACAGAAACAGCCAAAAAATTTACCTCCTTGTTTAAACCATATGACCATACACAACAATAAAGTGTTGTCTCCTAGTCCTAAATCCATTTATATTTGCATTTTTGTGCAATGTATGAAAAAACATATGTGAATTTGTTGGTACAGTGTTTGATTATCTCAGAAGACAATCCTGACAATTCTATAGAAATGTGTTTAATTAACATATTACCAATAGTGAAGGCATATTCTCAATTTTCAAAAAAAAAAACAAAACAATACCTACAAAATGGGTATTGCAAGTCAGAGTGTTTGACCATACCTTGTTAGTTTTCTGTCATGTGTTTCCACCATTTTGTGTGAGTTGTTGAATGAATGGATTGTCACTTCTGTCTGAGTACAACAAACTCAAAGTCGCCCTCTTGAAAGATGTTAAAGCCAATCAAAACCTGTTTTTTAACTTGTGCAACAATTTTTGGAGGAAGTACACACTCTTAAGGTTGTTAATGATGATATTATCTTGTTGGCAGAAGAAGTTAAGTATAATAAACTCATGGCAGAAAGATGCAAGTTTTTATACATGTGTTCCCAAATCTCTTGTGGTACCAATGAGAAAACTCATTCACCATACATTACCAAAGTACTTGAAGGCAAGCAAGCTTCACAAAGTATAAAGGAACTTAGACACTTAACCACCCACCAGACTTGTCAGATTTTCTGTCCTATTGGAAGGTTTATTGCAAAGTACATATTTTTGCCAGTAAGTCAAAGCCCATTACAAAAAAAAAATACTATCTGCTGTCAAATCCTTGCCATCAAACAAAGCTTTTGGTCCAGATGGTGTGGGCATGTGTTTGTTTAAAAACCTTGGATCATCTATCACTAGACATTTGTTTTCACTTTTTATTGATACAAGTGGTTTGGTAGAGGTATCATTTGCCTTCTATACAAAAAAAATGATTCTAGTTTACTGAATAACTACATTCCATTGTACTTCTTAACAATGATTACAAATATTCATGAAGGTCACTAACAACAAGCTGAGGCAAGTTTAAAGCATGGCAGAGAATAGACAACTTAAGGCCCCCCCACATTGAGAGATAAAGGATGGAAACTCCACAAAATGTTGAAATCTGTCAGTTTTCTTGGAAATCAATAGGCCATGTGACATTTTATGGCTTTTTACTAAAACTACTTCCTGTTAAGCATTCAAACTCACAATACCCACTTCAGCATCATTGTTTTTTCTTCATGGAATTATGTGGTAGCTGTACAGTGGTGGAATCGGACAAAATACGCACGCTTAAAATGTGCCATTTGCGTGGAAAATAAACGTGCCCAAAAAGTGCCCAAAACGTGCCATTTGCGTGTTGTATATTTGCAATAAACGTGCCCAAAACGTGCGATTCACGTTCTGTCCGATTCCACCACTGTAGGCAATATGCTTATTGAGCACATTTCTGCACTTAATAGTTGGAATGAAAATACACTCAAGGTATACACCTCTTTTTCCCATACAATGTATGTGTAGCTTTTTGCTGAATTTTGTTGTTTTATTGCATAACTTTGGTCTAACTGTATGAACTGCTCAGAAAATGTAACATTATGTATATTTAGGTACAATGCATGGTTTCATGGTGGTTTGGGTTTGGTGTCTTTTTAAAGCAAAAATGATAGAAAATAGGTATTTAGGGTAGTTTAAGGATATTATGGCTCAATAACTCCATTAAATCCCTTTTTAAAGATGATTATTGGATTTGTTATGTATTGTAATAAATCATTATTTTCTTTTTTCTCTACAAAATGGTGTTTTATGCATGCCCAAAATGTGCAATATGCATGTCCAAAACATGCAATTTGCACACTGTTTGATTCCACTGTAACATTGTAAGCCTTTCAAACATTTTACATATCACTTTTTTTGTGTTATCATAATATTAATGTACATATTAGGCTTACAACAAAGATTTTTGCAGCAACATTTCAGATATAAAAGGGCCTAAAGATATTCATGTATGTGACAAAGAAAAAACATCTTGGTAATGTGGAAAAGTTATATGATCTATGTCAGTCTTTTTACTCTCTTGGACAAAATAATACAAATTTTTTTTTTTTTTTTTTTTTTTCAAAAAAAAGGTGGGTTTATTGTGCTGTGGACGACAATAACCACGCATGCAATTGGGTTACATTAGGTTTTTACAAATCAAAGTATGGATCATCATCCCATTCATCTGAACTTTCATAGTTTGAGTAATAGTTGTGTTTTTTCCTTTTATACCTAATAATGGGGGTTAAGTGGTTAGTAATTGAATTAATACAGTAGTGAAATCGGGATTTTCACACGTACAATATACGTACGTGGCACGTACTTTTCACACGTACAATATACGTACGTGGCACGTACTTTTCACACGTACAATATACGTACGTGGCACGTACTTTTCACACGTACAATATACGTACGTGGCACGTACTTTTCACACGTACTATATACGTACGTGCCACGTACTTACTACTGTATAGGTGTTTTTAGAAGGTGTAGTTGGTAAAGGAGGAGGTTCAGGTGGAGGAGGTAAGCCTGCACCCCAATCTTCCCAGGTATCGGTGATATCTGCCAACCAGCCCGTGGACTTCCAGAAATTGCCAACATAAGTGAACTTTTCTTCATCTGGGGGATTTTCACACTGTGAATTGTCAATGTTGAGTGCAACAAGAATATTTTGTTGGTGCCAGAAAAGAACTTTGTGAACTACTGGAGTTGCTTCATCATGAAGAAGAGAGTTGCGACACTTCCAAATGCAATGCATGATGGAGCTGATGTGAATGGCTTTTTCTTTGTTAGTGGTTAGTTTAAGAGTGTTAAAAGACCAGGAGGATAAGAAGGGTGAAATGTGTTTGATGAGCATACTACCTATAGCATTAGCATATTCCCATTCAAAAAATAAACAATGACAGTGTAGTGGATACTTAACATCAGAATGTTTGACTGGAAGGAGCTTGAGCAGATATCTCCAAAGAATATCTCTAGGTTTATTGACTCCCCTAAGCTTACTGACAGACTTGAGCATAAGATGAACTTTCCAGCCTAGATCTATCATTGCTTGAAGAGTAGGTGGCCAGTGAATCTGGTTGGAAGCAGGGGTATTATGTTTGACAATGTCTGAGACTTTGACATAGGTTTGATTAGGAGGAATTTTTACACCACGACCTAATTTGAGCCATTGGTCATGACAATAGTTTCCTATTTCAGAAAGACCAGATTCCCAGAGATCGGAATACAGTGTGATTGTGTTGAGGTGCCTAGACCAAAGAGAAGCTTTAAAATTGTCAGCTATGGTGGAGATATCAGGGATAGACAGCCCACCCAAGTGGAAAGGGAGAGCAGTCCTAGAACCTAAGGAAGAACGATAAGTGTGGTTGTTATTGTAGACTTTGGAAACATTGTTAGCACTGTCATAATAGCCATAAAACATGAACCAGTTGACAATGTTACGCCATTGCTTATCAATACACAAAGGTATCTGCAGAGGTCTAGCAAAATATAAGATACGTGATTGGGCATACGTCCTGAGTATTGAGTGCTTGGCCTTGAGAGTTCTAGCATAGGGTTTCCATGAGTTCAAAGACTTGATGATACCGTCTAATGCCTTATGAAAGTTGAAGGTGAGAGAGGTACCTGGTGACAAATCAAAGCCTAAGTATTTAGTAATAGAAGCAGAGGGAAGTACTTGTTCTATATCTTTGACAACGTTAATTTGAAAGCATTTGGCTTTGTTCAAGAACAATCCAGATGCTTTAGAGTAATTGTTAATCATATCTAGGCAAAGCGTAATATCAGAGGAGGATGAGGAGGTTAGCAATGCGTCGTCAGCAAAGAGGATTTGTTTGAGGAGAAGAAAAATGGCTTGAGCACCTTTGACATCATTGCATTGATTAATCATTCTGTTGAGCGGCTCTAACATGATAGCGAACAGTGTGGGAGAGAGGGGATTACCTTGACCAGTGCCTCTTTCTACTTTGAAAGTTTTGTTCAAAATAATACAAATGGATGTGCAGCAAAAGTAACAGTGGATATTGGTGCTAATGATAAAATGTGTGTTGATTTAGATAAAAGAAGTTCTAAGGTGTGTTTTATAGTTTTTCAATTTACTAAATTTTTTTTGTGTAAATGAGTCAAAGATGGCACATTAATTGTGCAGTAGCATCAACTTATTGGCTGGCCTTTCAGTGGTGGAATCAGACGACACTCAAATTGCACATTTTGGGCACGTTTTGGGCACGCATATTTGCCAAGCATATTGCATGTTTTGAACATGCATAAAACACCACTTTATAGAAGAAAAGAAAATAACAATTTATTACAATACACAAAGAGGTTTGGTACAATTATTACAAACTTTACATAAAACTATCCTCACATAAATGATACCCAGTTTATATCAACCGACTTCATGTTTTTGCCATTTTACCTGCTTTTTTCGCCAATCCTGCCTTATTGTAAATACTTAAGCAAGAACTTACCTAATTAGACAAAAAATCTCAAATCCAATAATTGTCTTTAAAAAGGGGTTTAATGGAGTTATTGAGCCATAATATCCTTAAACTACCCTAAATACCTATTTTCTATTGTTTTTGCCTTAAAAAGGGGCACCAAACCCCAAACCACCACAAAACCATGCATCATACCTAATATTGGGCCATACTTCGTTTTTTAAAGGATTCATACTAGTAGACCTGAGTTATTCACAAAAAATAGAAAAATCAAGAAATTGTTGGTTTTTGGGTATTTTTAGATTTTTCCACCTACTTGTAAAACCATGCTGATACAAACCTAACTACTGCTTACTTGGGTGAAAATACATGTTTTATTGTTAAAGATTGGAGGCGATCGGCTTTGGGGTGAGAGATGGTTGAGTTTTGAGTTTTCCATTTTTATTTTGAATTTTTGGCCAAATTTCTATTAAGGACAAGCCATGGTTAAAACACGCAAATGGCACCTTTTAGGCATGCATATTTTGTCTGATTCCACCACTGTACCTGTACATTATCTGTACTCCTGATTTTACTACTGTGCTTACTTGTGTGAAAATACATGTTATTGTCAGTGATCAAAGGCAATTGGCTTTGAGGTGAGATGGTTGAGTTTTGAGTTTTCCATTTTTTTTTATTGAATTTTTGGCCAAATTTCTATTAAGGACAGAACATGGTTAAACCACACAAATGACATGTTTTGGACACACATATTGCAAATATACAACATTACAAATACATTACAACACATTTTTACTCTTAATAAATTGTTTTGCTTTTTTTCTATAACATAGTGTTTTATGCATTTCCAAAATATGGGACAGTGGTGAAATTGGACAAAATATGTGTGCCAAAAACATGCTATTTGTGTGGCCAGCATGTGGAAGAGAAACTTGCTTTTTATTTGGGAAAAAAACATGCCCAAAACTTGCAGTTTGCATGTCCAATTCCACTGGATATGTGTGGCAAATATGTACTCTGGCCTGTTTTTTAACAACTTATAACAGTACTGGAATCGGGATTTTGACCCGTACTCAACCCGTACGGGTTCCGTACTTTTGACCCGGATTAAACCCGTACGTAACCCGTACTTTCGACCTGTACAAAACCTGTACAGGATCTGTATTTTTTGACCTGTACTCTACCTGTACATTATCCGTACTCCCGATTTTACTACTGAACAGACACTTTCCTCATCCTTTTCTGACAAATACTTAGGATTCACTCTGTCACCTGGCAACACTCTGGAGGTATCAATAGACCATGTGATATTCTTTGAAGATTTATGCTCAAACTATCAGTGGTGGAATCGGACAAAATACGCGTGCTTAAAACGTGCCATTTGCGTGGAAAATAAACGTGCCCAAAACGTGCCCAAAACGTGTCATTTGCGTGTTGTATATTTGCAATAAACGTGCCCAAAACGTGCCATTTGCGTGTTTTAACCATGTCTTGTTCTTAATAGAAATTTGGAGAAAAATTCAAAATAAAAAAATTGACAAACTCAAAACTCAACCATCTCACCCCAAAGCCGATCGCCTCCGATCGTCAACAATAAAACATGTATTTTCACCCAAGTAAGCAGTAGTTAGGTTTGTATTGGCATGGCTCTAAAAGTAGGCGAAAAAATCTAAAAATACCCAAAAACCAACAATTTCTTGATTTTCCTATTTTTCGTGAATAACTCAGGTCTACTAGTACGAATCCTTTAAAAAACGAAGTATGGCCCACTATTAGGTACGATGCATGGTTTGTGGTGGTTTGGGGTTCGGTGCCCCTTTTTTAAGGCAAAAACGATAGAAAATAGATATTTAGGGTAGATTAAGGATATTATGGCTCAATAACTCCATTAAACCCCTTTTTAAAGACGATTATTGGATTTGAGATTTTTTGCCTAATTAGGTAAGTTCTTGCTTAAGTATTTACGATAAGGCAGGATTGGCGAAAAAAGCAGGTAAAATGGCAAAAACATGAAGTTGGTTGATATAAACTGGGTATTGTTTATGTGGGGATAGTTTTATGTAAAGTTTGTAATAATTGTACCAAACCTCTTTGTAATCGTTATGTGTTATGTATCGTAATAAACTGTTATTTTCTTTTCCTCTATAAAGTGGTGTTTTATGCGTGCCCAAAACGTGTGATATGCGTGGCAAATATGCGTGCCCAAAACGTGCCCAAAACGTGGAAAATAAACGTGCCTAAAACGTGCCCAAAACGTAGGTAATAAACGTGCCCAAAACGTGTCCAAAACGTGCGATTTGCGTGGCCAGCATGTGGAAGAGAAACGTGCCTTTTGCGTGAAAAAAAAACGTGCCCAAAACGTGCCCAAAACGTGTCTTTTGCGTGGAAAATAAACGTGCCCAAAACGTGCCCAAAACGTGTGATTTGCGTTCTGTCCGATTCCACCACTGTACTCCTTGTCCAACATACTGATAGCCAATATCCACTTCAGTGTCTATTCTTTGAATGGAATTATGCCAAAGCTATTGGCAATATGCTTATCAAATACATCTCATTGAATCTGAATGGATGGTCTGATAACACTCTCAAATATTCAAGCAACAAAGAAAAAGCTATACAGAACAGCTCAATTATGAATATGAAAATGCAGAAATTCTTTCCTCTTTGATGAAGATATTCCACCCACATAAAGTGATGTTTTGCACCAACAACACATTTTTGTTGGCTTAATATAGATAATTCTCAATTGAATCAATACCAAATGAAGAAAAATTTACAAAAATAGGTAATTATACTTTCCTGAATAAAGGCAAATTACTGCAGAATCAACCAAAATACATGTGCTTATAACATGCCATACACAATTATAACTGCTGACACATATTTTGACTTGTACTTAACTTGTATGGGTTCAATACTTTTGATCCATACAAAACCTGTACATGACCCATACTTTTACCCATTATCTGTACCATTGATTTTACTATTGTTGGCAACTTGAAAGTTGTTGATGTTCAAGGCAATCAAGATGTTTTGTTGGACCAAGCCACCACTGGCTGTTAAATCTAACAGATTGAACTTCATCATATCACCTTCATTGATACTTTACCCTTAGCTTATTTTCAACTGCCACTTCTGTTTTTTTTTCCTTGTTAAGCCTACAGTACTGGAATCGGAATTTTGACCCGTACTAAACCCGTACAGAACCTGTACTTTTGACCTGTACAAAACCCGTACGTGACCCATACTTTTGACCTGTACTTAATCCGTACAGGTTCCGTATTGTTGACCCGTACTCTACCCATACATTATCCGTACTCCTGATTTTACTACTGTAGAACCAGGTAGATACAGCATTTTTTCCAATCATCTGAGCTTCAGAGTCTGAATAATAATGTTGTTGTTTACTTGCCTTAGATTTGGATCCAGGTGGGGTAATGAATATCTTTCAAAAGTTGCTACCCTGTGTATTTAGTGGTGGAATTAAACATAAGGCAAATAGCACATTTTAGCATGCTCATGATTATCCACTCAAGGAACATCTCTTCCACATATTGCATGTTCAGAACATGCATATTTTATCCAATTCTACCACTGTTATAGATCTTATGTGAATTGTTGCTACACCAAAAAAGATCCAAAACATATTTATTTTACCAAAATTCAATTTTTGACCCAAGATGCTTATTTATCTTGAGTTTTCAAATTGCTAAATATATTTACAATGACTATAATGAAGGTTAAATCTATAGTCTACAAATGCTTCTTTTTGGCTGTGCTCTAAAGCAAACACCATGTGGTATGTGAATAATGATTTTTCATGGCCAAACAACAAATCGCATCAATATATCCATAATTTGCCTTTAATGACTGGTTCTGGCAACAGCACTGCATACCATGTCCAAAAAGGTTGGGTCCTTATGAATTTGAGTGATTTAAAGATTAATAATAGTTGCCAAAATACCTCAGCTAAAGCATGCAATGTTGCACTGACAGACTCTCGTGTCAAACTGGTTTGTGACACAGGTTTGGCATTGAAGAAACTATTTCCATTGGCTTGTGTCTGTTGCTTTTCTGGTTGTTGTCCAAACAAGTCCTGCAATATGTTCTCCTTGGCTTGTTGGTGCAATGATATTGACGGATTCGTCAACTGCTCCACAGGTGGTTGCCCATCATCCAGTTCTTGGCTTGTGGTTATGTCTTGTAGTGTTTGGCGCTTTCTATGGTCCAATCGTGAGCGCAAATGAACGTTGGAATTCTACTTCAAAAAAGCCGTTTACAGAGTACTGTACAAAACGTACATGCGCTTAGACTCGTTTATGAGCTCCATGAACTTGCCCTTCTCCTCGTCGTCAAAGAACCAAATTCCTTTCACCTTTTTGGCGTCTCCGATCCAATCTTGGTAAAACACAAAATTTGGTGTATCTAGAGTCTTGGAGTCTATTTCAAAGTCTGTAGTTATTGGCTGAACGAAATCGTTTAAACCCTTCCGATTTAGTACGTTGAGTTGATATTGGGGTTCGCTAGTACTGACAAGTATTTAGAGACACCCTATGGACTGGAGCAAACGCTAAAAAGAGCGTACCGACTAACAATGAACAAAGGACCTGTTATTTCATCTTGAGCCTTTCAGAGGCGTTGTTAGCGAATTTGAAGGGCAATTGATCATTGTTTTACCCATTGATTGTCTTGAACGTCCCAAGAGTACATTTGAACGTGTCCCGCGGAGAATACAATGCTGGTGACGTCTTTGTCTCTCCGCTTGAGGACGGTTAGGTTTAATGCGCTTTGTGCCTTTTTATCTCTTCTCATCGCGTGTTTCTAGCTGTTGCAGCACTAGTGGTTGATTGTTTTTTGAATTCTGCCAAATTTCAGTTTAAGATTTTGCCGGCTGCTACAAAATCGTACCCAAACGTTATTCCGTTGAAGTGTGGCCAGCTGAAAAGCTACAATCACGTTCACACGATAGCTTCTGCCGGTGGTGTTTGACCACAACATAAATCCGATTAACACGAACTACAATACGCTGCTATGATGCCAATAGTGAGCACTTAGCGAAGGAATGTGCTCTTGTAGCACACAACGCTATTGCTAGGCGCAGCGCATTTTAACAAAAAGTCAAACATTTGCTAAGCATCAACACTGCACCTCCCCGTCCAGATGGAAATACAACACCGCAATATCGAAACCGCTAGTCAACTGCAGAAGGAGATCTTATTCCTTTCAGCCCGCATAGAACAAGCGCAAAACTCTGATCCTTCCAACCTACAGGAACTCTTGGATACGCTAGATTGGTATAAACTACAGGTACGATCCCCTAACCTGGTTGTCACGTGGTTTGTGTTTCAAAAAAACCTGGGGCAAAAAAAAACACGTTTATCGTGCTAACCCTGCTCTGTAGCTTAAAGAAACAGGACAAACTGCGGCCGTAGTAAATAAAGGTACAGTAAACCCGATCTCTATCTTTTACCCACCTCCCGTCAAAAGCGGTGTTGCCCTTAGAGCACTAGCGCACTTTATCTCAACTTGCCTCGGAGCGCACCTCACCGGTTTTATTAGATCCCTTCGCACTAACCGTGCAAACAAGAGAATGCCGTCAGATACTCGCTAATACTACTTGTTGTGATATTGAGGCTTATTGTTGTTGTGGCGGAAGCAAACAGCCAAAGTACGCTTTATCGCATCCTCCTCTGTAGCCCCCCCCGCTTTCTAGATTCTCTATACTTTAACGATATGGCTATCCACGCTACTCTACTTTGGGTTGATAGTTAACTGTTATTAAAGGGACCACGACGCTGAGAATCCACAAGACGATGATGACGACGATGACGATGACAGCGACAGCCCTGAAGACCCTGGCGACTCATCAGACGATGACGATGACGATAGCTCATCAGGCAACGACGACGAAAGCAGCGAGCCACAATCCGACGAGGATGATACCAGCGAGGATGACTCAAGCAGCGGAGACGACTCAAGTTCCGAAGAATCTTCAGACGATAGTGGCGATGACGACTCAGCAGACGCCAGCGCTAAAGATGACTCTGCCGAAGAGAGTAGCGAGGACGACGAGAGCAGCGAGGATGACGAGAGCAGTGAGGATGATAGCAGCAGTGAAGAGTCTAGCGAGGGCGATGAATCCAGTGAAGATGATGAAGAGTCGAGCAGTAGCATAGATAGCAGTGCTGGCGCCTCTGATTCTTCTTCTGAGGCACGTGATAAAAAAAAGTGACACTTTCCTTTTAATTTAATTGTTGACCCAACAACTTACTTATGCACAGGAATCTTCTTCATCATAAGAATTATCTTTATTCAAGGAGTGGCAGTTGGCTGAGGTACACGAATTTCTACTCTGGGATTTGTTTTTCCTTAATCAATTGTTTGTAGCCTATTCCACGTTTCAAGCCAGTAGTAAAACACGACAGGACTATTATTTAACACCTCCCTTATCTAAAAACCTAATAAATTATTTCTGCCCCTGTCAACTTTGTCCGTTATTTTAGTATTGACTTTGTTCCCATAACAAACACTGAAAATAGTTAAAGGCGCCGCTCCTCAACTCAAGTCAAACACGTCAAAAACGAACGAATACAGCATGAGCCAACCGACAACGGCGATAAAGTACACTGAGGCGATGAAACAAAAGCGCAAGACCTTGTACAGGATATTTGACCTCCAAACAACGAGGAGAGAACCTCCCAAGGCATTAAACAGCCCAACTTGTTGAAATTCCGGCTAAATCAGTTGTAGAATATAAAAACAATGATAGAGACGCTTATTCGCATCATATCAAGGATAATGCAGGAGCCTAACAACGAAAAGATACGCAAGATCAAAATGCGAAGCAACACGTACGCAAATTGTTTTGATGACCCTCCACTACGACTAATATCGCCGTGGGAGGGCGACTGACACCTCTTTTTGTTGTTTGACGTTACAAAAATACTAAGTATAGCCCTACAGCTTCAGGACGCGCATTGCTAACGTAAAAGGCGGCACAGAGTTTATGAACACGATTGGGTTCAAGAAGATTGTATTTGAATTCGAAGAGTGGATGGTACTTGAGGTGTACAACGAGCAAAACCTCACTGTTGGCATTGGTAAGTGTACCTATATATAACCCTTTCTTTTGCAAACGTGGCGGTTCGTATCACGTGCTTACAAAAAAAAACTGTTGTAGATGTGCTAAACTACCAATTGAATATTATGGAGAAACGAGAGATTAAATCACCATCACGAATTGCACAAGCAAAGGCAGAGCAGGAGCAAGTCGAGAAGATAATGTTACAATACAAGGAAGACAGAGACCGTATCAACGAACGACGAAACGGTGGCAACAATGTAGTACAACCGGTGGAAGAGACAGCCAATGCAAAATAAACCACGATTAAAATGGGTGGGGCAACTTGTTTTTTTTCAACCACAACTTACAAAGAAACGATCAAAAAAAAAAGAGCTTGTTTTTGTACAAAGTAGAAGGAGAGCCTGGGATTAGATTTGTGTATCACGAATCTCATTGAGAATCTGACTGGCCTTCCTCAACATATCTACCATTTGTTTACTGGCCTTGCGTCGTCCTGCAATGCTGCTGTCCTCTTCCAATAGCTCATCGAACAAATCTTCTTTGTACAGGTTGGTCACGAGATCGCTTTGTACATTGCTCTTTGATCTATTCACCAAAAAGTGCATGATGGCCTTTGGAATGGAGTCTTGGATGTTCTTACGGACGATATCAAAGTACGAAAGAATGAGGGATTCTAGAAAAAAACCAGTAAGTGATAGCCCTCAACACTTTTAACAGGCAAAAAAGAGCCAGCCAATAGACGTACGAATGACATCAATCTCTAGACGCTCTTTATCAGAAGGAGCGTGCGTGTCTGGGATGTTAATACGTTGAGGCACCTAGTGACGATTTGTGAGTACTTGTCGCAATCGGGCGCGCATGAGTCACATTTGACGAGAACGAACCTGTTCCAGTTTGTTTGGTACGCTTGCGGCGTTTGTCTTTTGGCGCGAGGACTTTTTAGACTTGGATGGCTTCCCAGAGCGCGAAAAGAAGCCAAAGAAGGAGGATGACGAATAATCGTCCTCTTGGTGACTATCTGGATACGGTTGTGGTGGTCTTTGTGGCTGCCCTTGAGGGTACCCTTGTTGTTGCGCTTGTTGTTGTGCTTGCATTGCACGTCGTTGTCTATCCTCTTCCTTTACCTACAAAGGCACAATTTAGAAAAATTTGGAGTATTGACTGAAGCGCACTCTCTCTTTAACCATCTTCTCCAAAATGCTACCAAGGGCCCCAGTACTTCCTAATAGATATTTAGAAAACTAGAGATTCCATGTGGGGGGTCATGATTACCTATAAAGTCAGGATGTGCCGTGTTGATGAAAGCAAGTTCAATCTGTATTAAATTGCGAATCATCTTCTTGGTTGGTTCGCGACAGTTTCCCAATAGATCGTGTACTACAGCCACAACCTTTTCTCTGAGCGTACTAAATCGCAATAGTTCTTTTGATTCAATTTGAGACACAATACGGAGGAGCTCATCGTATACAGCATCTACACACCTAAACACCACACTGTGAGCGAAACTGACGTCTTGCTCTATTTTTTTTTTAATCGCCTTACTGTAAGGATGGATCCTCTAGTCGCGTGATTTGCTTCTTTACTAGGAGATCAAACGCAATCTCAGGAATAAACAAGGCAGTACGTGGTCCCTGAAGTCAATTATAAGTACAACTTTGTCTACAAGCTCAAACGTGTAAATAATAGGACGCACAGTGGCATTACGGATAGCAGTGCGTATATCATTAGGATTGAGGCCGTCAACAGCCATCTTGGAGATGCACTGACCAAACACCTCATTGAAAATGTAATTGATACGCGCACCACCGTACAACTCGTTGGCTGAGCTGTCTTGAAGCTTTCCGTCAATAGAATCGCGATAAGCAGTTGAGAATTTTGTTAATATTTGCAAGAGCGCTGCACCCTAATAACGAACATGAATTAATGAAACACATACGTGACCATCACTCTCGCAATACCTTGCTCGTTTCAGAGTCGTACATGACATCGCCATACGAATTTAACTCTTGTTGTGCCTCTAAATAATGTTTTTGAATCTCTGTTTTGAGGGAAGGAAGGCAGTATCTAATGTGTCGAAGCAACAGCTACACTCTGCTAGTAAGTCATCGTATCAGGAGTTCATTTACGTACCTTGTTGAGCGTCTTTGCGAGGAAGGCAGTACCACAGCGGTGTGCGAGATCAGTGTACTCTTTTTTAAAGTAAGCCTTCTCGTCTGTGAGAGCACGCTTGATTGACTTTTCAGCAATAATGTCAGCTTGACTCCTGTTCACAATAGCGATGAATCCAAGCTTTAGAGGATACACACGCCCTGTTAGAATATCGTTGGCATTAGTGCTAGGCAATAGTGTTAGAAGGGGGCTTGACAGTACTTGGATAATTGGATTTCTATGCGTTGAAGGCGGGTACGCACCCTCTGTCCATGATGTCACACTTTGTCAAGACGCCAATAGTCCGCTCTCCTTGTGGATCTACAATACGTGCCACTTTCAAAGCGTCAGAGTTGGCGAGATCGTGGTTGGCCGGCGATACAGCGAGGATAATGGCATTCTTCTTTTCAATGTAAGACATTATCATTTTACGAATTTGTTCTTCAATGTCGTGCCTACAGGGGACAAACAACGTCAACACATGGTAAAAAAATAATGGCATGTGCAAAATGACATTTTACAAATGTAAAAAAACGGGTGAATTATTCTTAAAAGTTCGAGACAACAGTGCACACGCGAATGGTGCCCTTGTCGTGATTCTGTAAATTTGAGTAGGTTTGAGAATAATTCTTCAAGGACAGAGTACTTACGGTTGATCGCCAACAGCGACACGCGTCATACCAGGCAAATCGACGAGTGTCAAGTTTAGTACGTGAGGAGAGTAAATCTTTAGGCCAATTGGCAGAGGTGATATGCCTTTGTTGGTGCCTACAAGCCTGTCCGTCTCGCGTTGGATTTCGGCACGTATTTTGTTGAAATCGTGAAACATTTCATTTGGTAGATGGCTGAATTCTCCCCATTCACCTACAGTGTTGTAGTGAGTTATTAGAACCCTTAGTCACAGAAAAGCACTGCATTTTTTTTAAGATTGTTTTGATGCCTGAGGCGCCGGCGTTGGGTGCTTAGACACGCGTACCGGAGTCTTGGTCTGTTTTAGGCAGATTAATTAGTTGAAGAACTAACGGGCGTCGGGTAACGATGCCACCACCTCTAGGAAGGAAGTCTCTGCCAACTAGGTTCTCCAATACTGAACTTTTGCCACTAGACTGACTGTAACCAATTGTTAGCCCTGAAACATGCGTCAACTAACCAGGTACCTTCCAACAACTACAATTTGAGGCAAATCAAGACCGTGTGACCCAACAGCGTTGAATACGTCTTGAAGTTTGTTTATTACGGGTATTAAATTGTCCATGGCGTTAACGTTGCAGCGTCAAAATATAGGAACTGAATAGCCAACAACTCAAGTCAAGCAAATTCCATTTACATTTTTGATTTCTACTCAGTACAGCAAAATGTCAACCAGGACACACGCTGACGTTGAGGCGTTGAGAGAAGATTTGCGAAATAGAACAAAATACGTGAAAAAGGGCGTTCGTGACTCGGTACTGTCTATTACTGCTCTATTTGGCGTATTTATTGTATTTACAGCGTGATGTATACAAACAAGTGCAAGGCGAAAGAAGTCGCTTCGGAGAAGACGCAGAAGATTATCGTGGTAATGAATATATCCAACAGAAGGATTTAGTAAACACCAGAGATCCTGAGAAAAAAGGTAAAATTTTTAACCAACAATTAATCTGTAAAAGCCACGCCCTACGCCCAACAAGGCGCAAACGAAGCCTAATTGAACAGCGGCAGCGAATTACTGTTTGTTTGCGCCAAAATTGGACCATGTTTAACCAAACACGTAGGAAACGAGCTCTTGGAAGAAGTACAAGCAAGAGATGCCAAAGAATCACAATTAGAAGAGCTGTCAGACGACGACGCCATGGACATGTTCCAAGGCGCTCAACAAGGATCATCAGGCTTTAGAAAACACGACCTGGGCGCCGTCACGACAAAACGATCCACAAAGGTTACAAAAATTGTGGTAGATGACAGCGAGGAGGTCGTCAAACTCTGCGACTCTTTCAAGTTGCAGCTCAAGCAGGTCAAAGAGCGCGTACTACCACTCTTGGAGAGATTGAGGAAAGCAGCTTTACCAACGAACAAGGGTCTCAGCTACCTCGAGGTTAAATTGCGTATCCTACCACCGACATATTCTTTGATGACATTTTTGTTGATTTTTATCACTTATTTCCTTGACCTAAAAATATAGATTTGTTGCTCGCTTACTGCATAGATGTAGCATTTTATTTATTGTTGAAAACGTCAGGAAGGTCAATTAAAGATCATCCTGTTATTGAACAGCTTGTCCTTCACAGGACGTTCCTTCAACGGTTGTCATCCCTTGACACAAAACTTAAATATCAAATTGACAAACTACTCCGTATGGCTGCCACTGGCGCCATTGCCAATGACGATTTGGCTCACAGACCAGGTCTGGATATGGACGATTCTGATGACGAGGAACAAGACCAAGACGCCAAGTACAAAGCAGTACAAAATTTACCAGAGCACATCACAAAGAAGCGTACGTGTCGACAT
Organism: Trichosphaerium sp. ATCC 40318; assembly: GCA_038496445.1. Taxonomy (NCBI): domain Eukaryota; phylum Discosea; class Flabellinia; family Trichosidae; genus Trichosphaerium; species Trichosphaerium sp. ATCC 40318. The sequence goes on along the minus strand of JALMLS010000174.1, from coordinate 10,151 downwards.
ACATTTTTGTGACTTGCCTCTCACTGGCCTTCAAAAAAAAATTGTGACTGATAACTGACTACCCTGGTTATTTAGGAGAGAAAGCACAAGACAAGAAGCGAAGACAAGCACAGAGAACAGGCATGGCTGACTTTCTCATGCAAGAGTTTGGTGAAGCACCAGAAGAAGGGACAACAACTGGCCTCGATGACATTGCAAAATCGAAAGCGCATGCCAAACTTCTTAGAAAACAACGTGAATGGGAAGAGGACAACTACAAGCGTGCGAAGGGCATCAAGAAATCAAGGGTGAAGCCTGGACAGTTCAATCCTTTGGCTGGTATCGAGTCCTTTGGCGACATTGCGAAATGGGAACAGGGCAAAGACACCGCCCCTACCATACCCGAATTCACACAAATCAGAGGCCAACAAGAAGATGCTTCACTTAAAGCTTTCTTCGACGCAGAACCAGATAAGGTCCCATCCAAAGGCGTCAAGAGGAAACAACCAACGTGCGTGTACCATAAAATACTTTCCACACTTGCGCCCGCACCCTCGCTAACACTAAGCTCAGGCCAAGTACACCGGTCGATGCTATGGGCAACGATGAGGATCTGGGATTGGGTGATGACTCCATGCCTATAGATGACGACGATCTAGGATTCCTTAGAGAACAACCAAGCAAGAGGCAGAGAACGTCTTTTGACTATTACAATGATACAGTCGATAAAGGCGCCAAGCGTGGCATCACAGAAGAAATCAGAAGTGCACGTGGTACAGTCAAGAGGACTCGATCCAATCCTCGCGTTAAGGCCAAGAAACGGTTCGAGAAAAAGAAGAATCGTTCTGGTCAAGCCAAGATGCGAGACAAAACAAAGGCATACACCGGCGAAGGCGGTATTAGTGATACGAAGATTGTTCGCTCCAGGCAATACAAAGAATAGATACTCACACACCGAACTTTTCCTCAAATTTTGCGTGTGGTTGTTGCATCAACTCACACAAACTGTACAGTCAAAAAATAAAACAAACCCCCAAACTAATTCTGTTTGCATTACAAAACAAAAGCAATATTTTTAGAGTAGGCAGACATACATAAATGTGCATGGTGTTTTTTTAATACTTATCTAATTCTTATTTACAAGCTAAAAGTACAGTCTAATAACGAAAAATTGGACTCGCGAGAAGCAAAAAATGTAACCCGTTCGCCAGGTGTGCAAAGCCACGAGATGATTGAGAATGAAGCTATCAAGTCATGACGTTCACTCATCGTCGTCAACCTGACGTGGTTCCTCTTCCTCCTCTTCTTTGATTTCTTTCTTTGGATCAGAGATCTCTTCCTCATCTGCGGATGGCTCGTCCACTAACGCCTTTGGTTGTGAAGGTGATGGTGTGGTGTCGGTGTTCTCCTGTTCAGCAGATTGATCTACTGGTTTGGCTTGTTGGTCAGTTGGCTCGGTATCTTGAACCTCTGTCGTCTCACTGGCAGCAGGCGCAGGTTTTGGTGGTGTAGATGTTTTTGCGGTTTTGTTGTCAGTAGGTTTCTTGTCTAATTTTTCATCCTCAGCTTGATCTTTACCCTTTGCGCTTTGATAAAATAGTTGTTGAAACAAGAACGCATCAACAAATGATAGCAGCTGAAACTCGTGCTGTGTCACGTGCTCACGGCGCTTTTCCTTTTGACGTAATTTATCGCGTATCAATATGGATATAGCCATTGTCTTACGACCCTCTTCAGTCGTCCTAAATCCAAAGTAAGTCCAACCTCTTGAGTTTTTGAAAAAAGCACTTAAAAAATACTGAATGATTTGACATACCGCAGGAGGTGCAAGGCATTCTTGTGGTGATATGTCTCGAGCAATATATGTATGCCTTCTACATAATCCTCATCAATTTGATCCGGTACGGTGACCTTGACAGTGATGGCTTCACGTTCTTTGGCAAGAATTGTGTTAAAATCTGGAGCAGGAGTGCTAAGGGTTGCAGGATCAATCGATTTAATCTCTGGTTTTCTCCAAGGCGTTTTAGCCATTCGAAATCCTCTGCTTCGTCGTCGAACACGAGTGCCTTTACCCATCTTCTCCTTTTCCTCTGCAGTTGAACTCTCAAGCACCAATTGAGGGATAGTATCGCCAGGTTTTGGTGGCGGTGTGCCTGGGAAATAAGTTAGCATTAAATTTGTTTTGGGGCTGTATTAATCGCAAAATAGTGCGAGGCTATGCGCGTAGTCAAAAAAAACAGTACAAGGCTTTGTAGCCTAAAATGAAGTTGTTGCTTGTTTTTATTACCTTTGACCAACCAATAAGGCAATACTGGAGCGCCTAGTGTTTTAATAGGTCTAGGAGCACGTCGCTTAGGTTGTTTTTGATTTCCTTCCTCATCTTCTGTCTTTCTAAACACAGGTGGTGTATGTGGTAAAGACGAACCCAGAGATCGTGATAGAGGCACTTTGTAATAAGGTCAGAAAAAAATAGAAAAAAACAACAAAAAACCAGGCGCCTGCGACCTGCAAATTAGGGTATTAAGGCAAAAAAGGATAATTTCGAAATTTCAATTTTGACAACGTCGGTGCAATCAGGTTGGGTGTGTCATGTCATGTCTTTCAAGAATAATAAAAAAAAAGACACAAACCAACTGAGAGAGATTGCACCGACGTCGTTATTTTGAAATCATTAGTAGCGCTTTGTAACCGCGTCTCTATAATATATACATAGGGGGAGGGTGATACATAATAGGGACAGGGATACTTAAACGCACGGCTCATGTATTTCTTACCCTTACCACGTCCACCTTTGCTAGGCACATTCGTTCTGCGGGACCTACGACGGCGTGCCATTGGAGGGGAGGGTAGAGATGGTTTTGTCTCTACTTTTGCTTCGAGTTGCGGCGAATTTTCGGGTGCCATTGGAGCGCTGCTTGAAAGATGTTGTTTTACTTTGGTTGGCGGCGTAGTTGACGCTGTTTGTTGTAGTTTTAAGGGTTTTGGTGGTCCACCAACTTTTTTAGTCTTCTCTGACGTTGTTGGTGCAGCTGTCGCCTTGGTGGGCTTGGACGCTACTGCAGGTTGTTGTGGTTGATGTTTTGGCCAATTTGGGCGATGTGTGACCAAATAGTAATCAACGAAGTTGTGTGAGAAAAGAAATCGCTCCTCTCTCTTCTCCTTGACGATGACAACACGTTCCGGCTTTTTAGTAGCGCGTCTTGCTGGTTTTGGTGAACGGCCGTTCTTCTTACGACTCTGACGAGATTGACCGCGATGTCCTTTCTTCTCTACAAGGATATGGGTTAATTACGTGCTAGCGCGCAGGAAATTGCACAAGGAAGGCTATTGACTTGCAATTTTTTTTGAGTTATTTCTGGCAATTTTTTTTTCCGAACAAAAGCGCTAAAAATGAAAAAAATTTATGGCTGATGGTAAAAAAAGAAGTACTTTTTGTGCTCCTTTTGAAAACAATCAAAAAATAATTGAGTGTATTTTAATGGCAAGTGGTAGCGGTTCGCAAAAGGTTTTTTGCCAAAATAGCATTTTCTGTTTGGAATGTACCGAAAACAAGCATAGCTATTGTGGATACGGTGTAAATATTAAATTTTATAGTTATATTGGCTCGCGATTGTTTGTGAGAGACAAGAATAAGAAAAAGAAGAAAAAAAAGCAAAAGTAATTTTTTTCGTTTTCAAAAATTGACGGCGACTCGTTCACACTGGCAATGCCCGAGTCATGGAAAAAAATAACGTACTCTTACTACGCTTCTTTTGTGGCGTAGAAACGTAAAGTTTATTGTCAAACTTCCACGAGCGTATGCCTGTTTTACGCTGTTTCCTTGGTTTTTGAGGTTCTTTAGGTGTCAACTCATTAAAGCTTCGCGTCCTTCTCACAGCTTTCTTTTTATCATTCTCCTTTACATTGAGTGATTTTGAGCGTACACGACGGTGTACTACCGTCGCGTGCTTAAAATCGACGCCTGTAAAGTTGAAGGCGCTCCCAACAGATCTGGCTCTTCTCTTCATCTTGCGCGCAATCTACCTGAGTTACGGCGAATAATTGAAAGGCGTTGATGTGCTTTTGAGCAGCCAATGCGTTTGTTTTTCAAAAAATAAAAATAAATAATTACCGACGCGCTACAAATGTGAGAGTTGACCTCTGAAAGGGGTATCCGTGCGCAACAAATCACCTATAAATTTTTCAATTAATTTGTGTTACTTATTGGGTATATTAAACGAGAGAAGAATGCAAAATACTCTTTAAAAACGCATGCTTACACACTTGGCTGCAACGAAATCGAATTCAGTTTTAGCTTTACGCAGTTTATGTAGTGGTATCATTCGGTTGTCATACAATAAGCTAACGCGCGAATTCTTTGTTTCTTTTTTATATTTGCTGTCTGCTTGATGCAACGGGGGCGGTTAAAAAGGAAAAGACCGAACTAAACGGGAATACATGCGCTTAAATAATTCCGAAAGTGACGACAACACATATAAAGAAAGACTGCCATACGTCACGACAATGAGGTACTTAGTTTTGGGCTCCATATCGCGGTTTATACTCTTGGGCTTGAAATTCGCTGAGAAACTCTCGAGAGATTATCTAGAGTGCTGGGAGGCGTAATAGATGGAATAGCGACATAATTTAGATTTTCGGCACTCGTGTAGAATTCTTGGTTTGGTTGTACGCAAAACTTCATTATAGCTTTGGTGGACATCCTCTACGACGTTATTAACGCCACAGATAAAAAATCTTGCAAAAAGTAGCACTAAAACCCGATAACTTACAGATTACCAGTATCGATCCTTTTCCATCCTTCTTGTTGGTGTACACATTGTTGTGGGTTACCAAACCGTAATTGCAGATTCATAGAGCATGTTCTCATAATCAAGTTGCTTCGTTGCTCGTATTGTTATTTTACATATTAATTTATTACATTGGTGAATTCACGTGTACACTTTATGCTTTTTGACACGTGATAAACTCCACGTGCGTCTTATTCTGTGTGCTTGTCTTTTAGATACTGACTCCTTTGGTAATGATTTTACTCTTTGTTTTAGAGCCTCAGTACCAAGTACCTCCTCGTGATTGTTCAAGTGAAGAAAGTACGATCCAGTAATTGGTGATAGGTCTGTAAGCCATCGGTAGTCATCCAGACTCTTTTCCCTTGTACTCAACGTTGTGGCAATAGTGCTCATTTTGCTCAAATTAATACGTTTGCGGTACTTTGATCGCCTACATTCTGATGGCTGCGTTACAAATGTTTCATCGGTTTCCGCGTGTATGATATCTTGTAGTAGCAATCCTAAAGTAAATTGTTAGAAATGATGGATTTATGCCAAGTGAATGTGTACCTAGTATGGTATGGCAGGAGGTTGCGCTGCATCAATAGTATCTCTGTAGTTTTGAAAGTTACCGGACATGCTCAGTACCACATTCACGGCGTCCCAGACATCACGTAGTTCTGAAGAGAGCTCTTTCCATTCTCTGAGAGATATCAGTAAAAGCGATTGAAAAATAGGAACACACCTTCTTAGGAATTGTACGGCTAAGCTAGATAATGCAGACCACACCACAAACAAACAATTAAAGCTATTGAAGTGTCGCAAGTGCTAATCGACCGTAAGGGATTATTTATATTGTATATCGTATGCTACGTACTTTTAAAACCCGAACAAAGTACGAGATTGCAAAAGCTCTTTGTTTTGTTTTTGGAGCCATACAAATAACTGTAGCCACCCAATCTCCTATCTAAAACACACAATAAATATTACTGCTAGTAAATGAATATTGCACCATGTTGGACCAGTCTATTAGCCTGTGAACACGCACTGCCGATGCTTTTACATTGTGACCTTTTTTTAGGTTCCAGCGTCTAACGTTATAAGCAAGTACAATTCAATTGTTAGACAATTTTATACCCTTGTAGCAAGTCTGCGTTTCTTATATCATTTGTGAGTTCCTGATCAACCATTGTGAGGTACATTGCAAGTCTTTCTGCGTTCAAATTTCGCCACGTGAAGCGTGAAACTAAAATATTTGTAAACTTCAATAATCCAAACCAATTTAGCTTTTTTTTTGTTGAATACTTCGCAAAGAATCGGTCACTTTGACGGCGACAACTCGCCTCTGAAGCCTTGTGTTTTTACTACCAAACCTTTTCAAAGGAGCAGTGATCATCTAAAACATGTTAGATTATTTTTTATGATCACGTGAAAATCACGTGATGTTTTATTGATTTTCCACACAAATGGAATAATCGCTCAAAACGAATACGATGCTGCGGGTGTATCGTACCTGTCTGGTTACTCTCATGCCATATTCTTGCACGTCTTCACGTTCCAGCAGTTCTGCTGCAAAAGCTTTAATACGGTCTGTAAATTTGGTGTCGTTTTTAAGTTCACGTCGGCGTGTATGCCACCATGCGAATAAAAATTCTAGGAGTAAATCACGTTTCTTTGCGTCTCCGGTATTAAGGAATCTATTTAACCAATTACAAAATGTCTCGCAAACAAAAATAAGTTTGGAAGCCCATGAAATAAACACGTGCGCATACCCGTCGAACACCTTGGACAGGAGCCTATGTTTGGTTGTGTAATAATCCATAGTTAGAACAACAGCTTGCCTACACTCGGCTACGCATAGAGAGTTACACGGTGGATAGCTGGGTAATGAAAAGGGGGACGTCAGGGAGAAAAACACCATTTGCAGAAATGTAGTTTGTTTAAAAACCAAAGCTCGCAGGGATTGATAAAACCGTTTGGTGTGGATGCGATGAAAGAACCTGAACTGAAAAAACCAAAACGTACGTGTAGCTTCAACGCTTGTTATGTAGTCGACAAGGTCGCGTATCCGCATTGGCTCGAGGTCACTGAGTGCCGCCATTACTGAAACTCCTTGCCTCCAATAAAATGAATGAGAAGATGTTTTAGAGTCCACACTGTTCAACAATGTTTAAGCACAGACTGCAAATAGGGCGCCATAACGGTGCACAAATACTTCATTAACTAGGCAGTAATTAATCAGAATGACCAAATTATAAGGGCCTTTCGATCTGTGCATTTGATGGTGTAGCTCAGCGGAGTGCCAGTTCCTAGTCTCGAAATTCACACTTTTTTTATTTACATTTGTACAGCCATAAAAAACGCCTAATGACTACGTGTGTCGTAGTGATGTCCTGTAACCATACCTCCTAAATTCCCTCGGACTAATATTAGCCATTGATTGACCAGCACTTTTCTTCATAGCTCTATCACGAACAAGGACGCCACGTTCATATAAGGCATGTGCTGTTAAAATTCCATTTTCCCATCTTTTATACAAACCGTGTCTTTTACCTCTTTTGAATTCAATATAGCCAATCAAGTGTCCTTCCTTATTCCATTGCCTATATTGGCCATGAAACCTGCCCTTATAGTAATTACACTCTACCATGGGATCACCATTCCGAAAGAATGTCTTGTAAGGACCATGTTTGACGTTGTACTTGTAGTGAGATAGTATTTCTCGATTTGTATTGCTGTAAAAACTTTCATATTTCCCCCGTTTTTGTCCTAGGTGATACCTAGCCCACACTTTAAGCGTTCCCTTTCTGTGCCAACTTTTGTATGTTCCTTCTTTCAATCCAACCGAATTAAAGTGCACACGGCGTCTTAGTCTTCCACGTTTATCACGTGCCTCCCATGTGCCATATTTATCCAATTTAGCGTTAAACCTTGTGCTCGTCGCTGTGCCATAACAAAGAAGAGCCCATTTTTTATTTATTTCAAAATCGGTATGTATGATCGCAAGTTGGATATCCGCAGGGAGACATACGAGTCTGTAGAACGAAATTAGAAAGAAAGAAGACCAAAAAACAAAGTGAAGAAAAAACAAACAATTTAAAAAAAGATACGAATCCCTTTATTATTTGCTATTTATTGCGTTCAGCGCACAGAATCCGTATCGTTAGCTGAAAACTACTAGCCATTGTTTTTTTCAGTTTATGCTCAATTAAAAACGCAGTTTTTGATTAAAATTTTTTTCGATGGCAGGGTGACCTACGTACGGGTTTTCTAGTTGTCGTTTCGGCTTTTTGGTTCCTGTCGATGCCAATTCGCGATAGATATCGTTTTTAAACATACCAAACTTTTACAGCGCCGTCACGTGATTGTTGTAGTGCCTGTTTGTCTGTCGCTTAATGATCTTTTGTGTATGTCGCGCTATCGAAACAGTAACTTAATTTTCCACATTAAGAGCACCCACACTACATATCGCATGTCAGCCGGTGTAGTGCTAATACGAACGGAGGCAAAAGCCTTGTTTTTTAAGTAAACAAAGAGAGAACTCAGTAAATTATAGCTTTGTAGCCTCACTCAGCATCGTCCAAGGGTACAATATAGGTTAGCGCGCACTATGGAAGTTCTGTATATTTTTGTGGTGTTGTAGAGGTGCACAACTGAAATTTTATTAGTTGTATTGATGGCGGTTAGTATGCAACATTTTAAGACGTTCAACTAAAGCCGGTTCGAGTACAATTATTGTACAGGAGTTTTCAATTGTTAAAAAGGTCCGTGGTAGTTATTTTCTGGAGCTACAGTTTGTTTGTATCATTACAAATCATACTCAAGGTTTGTGAGAATTGAAAGCCAAGTGGTTTTGTAGTATTCAGTTATTACATAATACTCAGAGTGAACAACGAACAAACTCCTTTGTCCTATTTTCTTTCGCAAGCTTGTGATGTTTGCGGACAATTAAATACTGCTCAGTGGTAAGGTATCTAACATCTAAAAGTAGCACATGACCAAAAGAAACTGTGTTTATTTATTAGCATGTCACATTCTTTATAGTACATTTTTTTTTTTTTCGAAAGGGCAGCATGTTATTTATACTCCAGGAGGAACATATGTTGCAGGATTTCCGGAATTACCTGCTGGGGCGTAGACTGCATTTGTGTTGGCACCGGCTAGTACACCAGCAGGATTACTAAATCCAGCAATTGGCGCTGGTGACGCAGGGACAAGGAAGAAGACAGCAACAACTGTCAATACAACTAGGACTGCTGCAGCAATACCAGCTCCAATGAAAACAGCTGGTGGGATACCGCCACCAGGACTAGGTGGGTTAGGTATTATGTTCGGAACGCCAGTGCAGTAACGAATGTTGTCAATGGCGTGCAGTCCGTCAGTCTCTATTATGGCATAGGACACATTAACAGCGTTGAAAAGTTCAATACGCTGGAAGCTGTTTTCACCAAATTCTAGAGCAGGGATGGTCGCAATAATGGTATCGTCGCTGTCAAAGAAGGAAATTGTCCACGTTTGTTCAAGATCAATATCAATAACAGAGATGGCTTGGAATAGCACTGGTTCTGAAAATCTGAGTTGGTATGATCCTGTACTGGCTGAACCAGCGTTGGTCAAAGTGAGAACATTGTTGAGGCCAACACTACAGGGCAGTCAGAATATAGGCAAAAAAGAATAAACACTACGAATACGTACCCGTTGTTTGGTCCGAAGCCAGGTGTTGCAAAGTTAGGGCTGAGTTGTGGATTGCTTGAATCCTCGACTATCAGTTGGTCTGAGCCGGTTGATACAAATGTCAGAAAGTTTGGAGAGTACTGATCTGTAACAATGTCTCCAGCGACGCGATTCAGATCATCAAATGTGATCATCACAGCTATCGATCCATTTGGACATGTGCTTGGTACTGTTGGTGATACAGTAGGTGCATCTGTAGGTACAGTAGTTGGTGCCGTTGTTGTTGGAGGCAATGTCGTAGGTGGTAGTGTTGTTGGAGGCATTGTCGTAGGAGGAGCTGTAGTAGGAGGCAATGTAGTAGGTGGCAATGTTGTTGGCGGCAATGTCGTAGGAGGAGCTGTAGTAGGTGGCATTGTAGTTGGAGGCAATGTCGTAGGCGGCAATGTTGTTGGCGGTATTGTCGTAGGAGGAGCTGTTGTTGGAGGCATTGTAGTTGGTGGCATTGTCGTTGGAGGAGCTGTAGTAGGAGGCAATGTAGTAGGAGGCAATGTTGTTGGAGGCAATGTCGTAGGAGGAGCTGTAGTAGGTGGCAATGTAGTAGGTGGCATTGTCGTTGGTGGAGCTGTTGTTGGAGGCATTGTAGTAGGAGGCATTGTCGTTGGTGGAGCTGTAGTTGGTGGCATTGTCGTTGGTGGAGCTGTTGTTGGAGGCAATGTAGTTGGTGGCAATGTA